>JACJUY010011930.1:8330-23865 GCA_014220935.1 Platorchestia sp. MABIK | reverse complement strand
GATTGTCTACATGTGGGAAATACATACCTGAAATTATGCCGTGTATTTTTGAAACACCCTGTATATTACTATGTGTGCGTACGGATGTAGGTATCTGGATTTCTACAGAAATAGATATACATATTTTTATTTCTATTTTTTACGTGAAAACAATCCGGTTAGTTGATTTCATTGCACATGCGAAATGATTCAAAAATAGATCTATTATACTTCCCCAGGGGGCGTTTTCGTGAATAGGAAAAATGAAAAATATAATTAGATAAGTGAAATAAAGCGCAATTTAAGCATACGAATTGTGGTAAATTTATCTTTCTGTCGGTATGTTAAACAAGCTATGAATTTTCATTTTGAATATATGTTTATTTGATAGTTTACGCATTTTTGCCAAAATTTTGTAGATATTTGCTGTATCTCCATTTTTTTCCATGTACCCATGTCCGCATGATGCTGCAGAGAATACCGAGAGGATATGAAATATGTGTTTTGGTTTATGTTATTGTTCCTCGACGGTAACTTGAGTTATCTTAAAATATCTGTTGGAAATTTTTCGAAGTCTTTTTTTCCTATTACTTATTTTTCCTCAGGTTATTTCTTAAGATTACACGGAGCTTGACTGTCATTTTAGATGTAGCAAGAGCGAGGTTGTTTTTGTGTTTATTATTATTTTGCTTATTTTCATTTTTCAATACGTATATAAACATGAATATGCGTGTGTGTGTATGTGCATGTGTGTGTATGTGTGCGCACGAATACATGTGTATATGTTCCTGTGTGCACATGTACATGTTCACACATTTATATATACACATATATGACATATGCAAATATGTTTCCGTTTCTATTTTTTGAGTAAAAGCAAAACCTCAAGACACATTACATTTTACCTAAAGCCCTGTGACGAGTTAACACTTAAACAAATTCCATATATAAATTTATTCATTGCGCTTGCTATATGATTTAAAAATAGATCTATCACGACCCCAGAGGGTATATCTGTGAATAGAAGAAGTGAAAAATATAAACAGACAAATGAAATAAAGCGCTCGTGAAAAAATGATCTCTCTGTCCGTGTGCTGAAAAAGCCATGAATTTCATTTTGCGTGTTTGTTTACGCGTTTCTAGATGTGCGTGCTGTGTTGCGTGATATTCTTTATAAATTACTTTGTGACTAACCTTTTCTCAATACTTGATTGTTATTTACGATGGTGTTTCAATCTGCTTCGGTAAAGCGTTTTTTGTCTTCTTCTTACTTCGGTTCAATTAATAATTTAGGAATTTCGAATAATTCTTTAGTATTATTTGAATTATTTATAAGTTGTCTGCCATCTCTTGGAATATACAATTTCCAAGAGATATTTTTATTTTCTATTCAACTATCCCTTGACAGGGTTAATCTATTAGCACGCCACGTGTGGTTTGTCTATTAGTACTCCTCGTATGGTCTATCTATTTGTACACCTCGGATAGTTTGTCCATTAGTATACCTCGTATGGAACGTTTGTCCTAGAACGTCTAATATTAAGAAATTTTTAAAAGCCAATATGTTGGCATGTAACTCATGTGGCAACGTTTTTGGAAATAAACGGTTTTTCTTTCTTGTTCATGAGGTGGGCAAGATATTCGTAGACATTCGAAGTTAATTTTTTTGCAGCATACGTAATATATATATCTCGTTTACTTTCGTACTACATTAGCGAGAAAGCAGTGCATCTTTTATGTTACTCCCGCAGCATGCTTCTTTTCAAGTTGATGTGTCAAAGCAATGTTAGAATCCTTTAAATTGACATATTTAACTCGGTCTTTCAGAAGTTTCTGAACGAAGGTTTTATGCTTGAACGACAGCATGCTGAGCGAGACTAAAAATTGTTACCGATAATCATTAAAATCGTGTCCTTCAAAACATGGTTAGAGCATCGTTTCATTCGAAAAGCGCCAAGACCTTGTGAACGACAAAAAGTCCTTCACTGCCCAATGCTGCAAACTGTTTATCTTGCGTGCTCCTGTGAGCTACATTGCGGTCCGTACTGTACGGCAGCATTGGTGCTGGAACCGCGGCCGGCTGGAACCTCAGCGCGCCGGTTGACCAGTGAGCGTGCCAGTGAGGCAGTCATGTGGAAGCGGTCGCGTAGGCTAGTCGATTTACTCTGTACCTAAGACGTCTGAGCAATCACCCTGACAAGTTTTGTGCATGCAGTCGCGCTGTTGCAGTTGTGCTGAAACTATAAAGCAGCCCGCACACTGAGGCGATGCGATTCTATTGGTGTGACGCCTTGCGAAATCGCACGGTTCATTTGTGGCGCCGTAGGAATAGCATTGTGTTACCTAACTCACTGCCGATTGAGGCTTATCGCATCGCATCGCCTCAGTGTGCGGGCTGCTAAGGCGCGTCCGTCTGCTGCCGCTTTGATTGTCATCATGTTTGAGATTTTACCGCGCAATGCGCCAAATTATGATGTTAACAAATCTTAAACGTGTGTTCTAATAAAAATAAACTGTGCTTTTACTAAATCTGTTACATTCGCAAATAAATTTATAAACTCCCTGAACTTTTAATCAACACTGGAAGAAAAGAAAAGTGGAAAACAAGAAACGTAATTTTTACTGGTTTGTTGCTGTGGCCACTGACTTGAAGGCTTGGCCAGAAGAAAGTCAAGGGCCCGGTGACAACCTCACTAAACAAGGCCAATAATGCCGGATTGTAATTTCGAAGTCTTGATACTTTCTTTTACGCTGTTGCGCTCCCAGTTCGAATGGCACGTCGCCTGACGGTAAGGAAATCGCACTCTCATGAGCAATTCCCTCCAGCTGTGATATGGAAGAAATCTTTCTAGGAAAATATTTTTGAGCCAGGAAAATGTTCCAGTGACATAACAATCGTCCTTTACCACAAAGAAAACTATTCGAATCGATAGATTTGCTCCAAAAATATTATGGTCCAGTTTTTCGGGACCGTAAACTTCGTAGAGAATTAAAAGAAAACTGTACCGAGGAGTATTTATTAAAACCAACATTAGAACAATTAGACCCCCTAAATTCTCACTGCAGAAACCTCATTGCTTGAAAGCCTCGAGAAATTCAGTGAGTAAACTAACACAATATATGTGCTAACCATTACAATTAAACTGTATATAACCAATTCTCTCAAAAGTACATTGCTCTATTACGAGCAGTTCTGCTCAAAGTAACAAAATTATCTTCGGCTATCTTCACGGAGAATGAGAAGAAAAGTTTCACGAAAAAATTATGCGACATAAACTTTCTGAAAAATAATAGCTGGTGTTTGCAATGAAAAATAATTTAATAATATCAAGTGCTTGAATAACCAAATCCACAATGAATGAATAGCGCAATGTTTATGTTTGATATTTTTTGATTTTTCTCTTGACGACTCAATCCTTGCCGTTATTGTAGATACGAAAGAATGAGTACGCTGAAACATTCACAGTGAGTAAGAGTGCGTCACAAGGATTCACAATAACAAGCTAGTATAATGAAAATGATGGGTTCTACCATAACACCCTCAACTGAATAGTAAAAAAACGTGTGCAGCAAAGCCAACCTCAGGTCAGTTAATACGACTCTTCTCCAGACCCGACCTTGGCCATCCTTCGGTAATGCCTCGTCTTGATCTTCTGGAAACTCGGTGAGTTGCGGCGGGCCTGTACTCCAGGCAGGTCCAGCATGCGCTTCCGGAAGGCTTGCAGGCTCGGGAACGCGTCCAGAGATTTAGGACACAAGTCCAAGTAGCGGTCCAGCTGTTCCAAGAGCAAGAAGTCTGCGAACGAGATCTGAAGAGGAAAACGCAAGTAAATGCCGATATGGAATGATTACGTTAGAATCAAGATGACAAAACAACTAGATTTTAAGTCTCTCACAAGCGAGCGTAACCTCGGAATACTAACGCAGCATTGAATGTTTTTTTTCTGTGTTTGAATACTTAACAACAATATTGCTGAACGAAAGACGTAGTTCATGGATACATGAATATTTTCTGATACATTTTCTGCTTAAATTTCTGAGTGGCGTAACACAATTCTCCTCGCACGATTAAAACAACTTCTCTGACTTTCTGTAGACGATTCTTATATCAGAACTCCGGTTCTGCATGTAATGTGATCATGAGGTGACTAATGGCCACAGGCACACAAATTACTTTCTCCAGGTTATTCTAACTATGTGCATGCTTCATGATCGATAAATGAAGTTACATAAAATTCTAAACCTTAGACATCCTATAAGTTTGACACAGGTAAAAATCATTCTGTTCTTATAATTGAAAAGTTTCACTGTGTCTGCTTACCACTACTCTGATACACCTGGCATTAAATAAATATCAACTTTTTTAAAATTCTTGTTTTCATGAGGAATTACAAACAAAAATTTACAAAATTTACAAATTTACGATTACAACAAAACAGAATTCCTGTCTCTGGTGGCTTATGGGACCAATAGGGGGAAGGAAACAGACTGAAGAAACAACTCCAGTGAACTTTCAAATTATACTTTCAAATTATTATTTAGAGACACTTCTCCCTCCTTGGTTGAAGTAAACGATAATGTGAGTAAGAAATGTTGACTAGCGTTTACAATTATATCCGTAGTCGAATTATTCAACACTCCTTGCTTAGTCAAACTTTGCAAGGAAAACTACACCGGTAAAATTTAAATATCAAATCGACGTGCATTGCAGACGAGTAATATTAGAATCTGTTACCCTAAAATATAAGCTCAGATGCTGGAATAATTTACTTGGTATAATTTTTTAGTAAAACAAATTTGAAGCTTTCACAAAAAAAAATCCCTTCTCAGGTTGTGAAGAGCAACGGTATTCACCATTTAGTAAGATGAGCTAAAATTGAAAAGGTTGATCATCGAAGTCCAGGATTGTTTCTATGATCCGTAGGGCTCTTATGCTCATAACGTGAAATATAAAGAGACATTTATTTGGCTTCACTTACTGTAAGTTTAAATTAGGATTTCACGAGGCGCAACGTGATCAAGTGAGTGACCGAAAAAACAACAAAAAAGGAGGCATAACTCAACTCTGAAGAAACGCTCTTGGGACATGAGAGAGGACTTGCAACTATACTTAGAAAGTAGTGAAAAGATACTTAAAAATGAATGGTATATTCGAGACTGAACTTGTATATGGAAAGTGGAACATATTTGAAAATTTCCTAAAGTAATTTTTTCTCTTTCAGTAGCAAATTAATAAAAGTAATACTAAAAAATACAGGCCTCAACTATTGAGTATAATTTTCGAAGTGGCGATGTATGCAAAATTGTCAATCATTTCCTAATGTTGCAGCAAAATATACACGTTAGTTTATACCTTATGGAGATCAGCTTAACGTGACAGCGCTAGCAGTTGGAAAGGTGAGGCTGCCACCATCCCCGATTCTCCAGATAGGCTTTTTTTCTTTTCAGAATTC
Organism: Platorchestia sp. MABIK; assembly: GCA_014220935.1. Lineage (NCBI taxonomy): Eukaryota > Metazoa > Arthropoda > Malacostraca > Amphipoda > Talitridae > Platorchestia > Platorchestia sp. MABIK. The sequence continues at coordinate 18,433 of JACJUY010011930.1, read as the reverse complement.
TTAAATTTTGCCATTTTTCTCAAATACAATCTGACTGCAATCTAAAGATCACTCCGCGTTTAGCAACCCTGGCGAGTAGCTAAATGCCGAGAGTAGACACAAAGAGTTATTTATGGCTAAATTTTCCTTTAAAAAGTTTAAATTTATAAATTTCAACATGAAACAGGCCAATTTATTTATTCTGAACTGTCAATCCCGCCACTTGAACCTCTTGTCCCAATGAATCTTCAAGTAATACTTCAACTATTCAAAGTAACCGTTCAGTGATATGTATATCAGAATGTACCTTCTGTCCAGCAACGTAGGGGCCAGCTCCAACAACGGGTACGAGTTTCTTCACCTGGTTGCCCAAGTCGGCGAAGAAGGCAGTCTTCGCATTTTCCTGTACATAGAAATTGTTTAGTATTTCTATCCTATTCAATGGAATAAAAACGTCATCCATTGTCGTTTTTCCTCCTTGGTTCAGCACTTTATCACGTATTTTTGAAAAAATTTCAACATTAGTGCTATCCCTTAAAAAATTATTTGGAGATAGAAAGCAAAAATCACAAATTTTTTCCTGAACGCAGATACGAAACAAAGACGGTCGACCATAGTTCCAAATTAGGAATCGAGTAAAAGAAGTACACTTTCTACTATAAAGTGAATAGAATAGATGTCTCAAGGTTGAGCGGTATATTCCAAGTACCCTAAAAGGCACACCTGCTGTTGCGAATTCGTCAACGCGTTCTAAACGTTGATGGTAGGATCTTTCAGAAGAACAATGCACCACGCGATGTATAAAAAATAGAGTGCTTATTTCAACTCGAGAAGTTCATGATACTAGATTAGCCTGAAAATTAACTAAACCTTACTCTGATTGAGAGTGCTAGAATGCTCATCAGACGGAGGATCATGGTGAAGGACTGCTTCACGATTGTAAAGATGATCGGATTGCAATACGTGTCTGGTGTCACGATGAAAATATTCAGCATACGTGGCAAAAATTGATTCAACCACGAAAAGTTAATTTGAGGTTACTAAAAACGTAAGTACATATATGCTGCTTACTATTGCAAACATTAGGTTCATTTGTACGCGATGATTTAACAAATGAAACAAGAGTAGTACAAGTTGAACAATTAATTTGCACAACAATGTCTTTGTTAATGCCAAGTCAGGATCAGCCTTTACGGCAGATGTCGCATTAGTGGCTCAATCGGCCTTGTCTTGCCTGAGCCTATACTTACGTTTGTTTACCGGCAAGACAGTTTTATTTTATTCAGTGAAGATGTGCGTGAATCACATAGTGCCAAAGGAACTGATATGGGTTCTGTAATTTATCTAGAATATGAATGCATTTGCAGCAGACAGGGAATTTTACCTGGTCTGGGTTGAAGAGGAGTTTAGAGATGCCCGACATCAGATCTTTGCACACGCTCTCGGCGACGTCTATGCGCATCATCTCCTCCTCAGTAGACCCAGCCAGCCCGTGCTTGCGAGCCAAGTGGCGGATGATGGCGCTGCTCTCGCTCAGCTTCACGTTGCCGTCGATGTAATACGGCAGCTGTAAGGACTCCGTAAAATTTACGGAAATTTTTGCAGCAAAAAAAACGCTCTGCCATCAGATTTGCCATACCGAACAGCAAGTTTGTGCATGAGGAAGTATCAGTTTTACTTGCAGAACATTTCACCGACAGACCAACTGTATGGCGTCGATCAGCAGCTAAAGGGACTGAATGAGAATAAGGACTGATATAGTGGATTAAATCACATGAGAAATGAATGAAAAAATCTCCACAAACGTATGCAATGTACTGATAACCATAGCCTCAAAATTAAATGATAATATAATGTATTAAGGATATTGTTAGCCATTTGGTTTGGCAAGTCCCTGCCTTAGGAATCCCTGAGGGCCGTATTTCTTAGGCTTAATATTCCGTAGGAATCTTCCTGATCGTTAGGGATAATTGAGAAGTCAGTTGCTGACTGATCATTTATTAAGGCGAGTTTTTTTTTCAAATTCTTCTGTTCGGGCGATAACTTCCAATTTTCTTCAGAGTTTCAGGTGTCTGCGGCTAAGTAGCGAAATTTCGAGCTGAGCTAAAAGCTTTGAGCTAATTTCACGTTTTGAAGTTATGAGCTAATTACAAGCTAATGAAATTTTGGAATCCGAGACGGAAGTATGGTTCTCAAGTATCTGTGAAATGCGAGCTCGGTTATTTGCGAGAAGAATTCATTTTCCTCCGTAGAATAGAGGCATCAGTCGACTTATCTTGGCTTCTGGCCTAACAGTTATTATCAGCATTTTGTGAGTTGATTTAACTTTTCTAACTATGTTATCATTTAATAATTATCAGTCATTCGGCATCCAGCATTTATTTGATTCGTTGATGGCTGCATACACGAAGATCTCCGTCAAAAGTATCTTTATGGTTAGGAACCATCTTAATGATAACACAGTTGAATCGCAACTATTGGTAGCGTAAAAGAAGTTGTGTTTTAGTTGCAAGCGTTTCTTTTTACACTATCTATTGCCTACCTAAACCGAAGTCGATAACTTAATTTTTGATGATCCCGTGGTCTTTGCTCATTGACTTGACCTCTTTGTAGCGAAAAACTTACTGTAACCTTAGTTGCTTATCATGTTTTGTCATCTCAGTTGCATGATGCTCACATCCCTTAATGAAAGGTTCTTGTTTTCTATTGGTGTGTCAACACATTGCCTAACGAGTCAGTGAACCGATGTAAAAGGTGGACGACATACATAGCAGAAAAAGCATTATTCTCTGTTAGCAAATCACTAAGTTATTCCATAAGTGTTATCTACTTGAAATGAATTTTGAAATCTCACTTCAAAATTTTTCAATCGCAATTATCTTGAGGCTGCTTCCCATGAAGTTGGCAAGAACAACGCAGAGTAGTCTCTGTCCGTGCACTAAAATACGTTCAATTCGATTTACCTGCCGCTCAAGCCTCGAATTGTTTCGCGCTAATTTCGTTGTCCACATTATTCTGCAGCAACAACGAATACTGGAAAGCGCATATGTATTGGAATGTATTTACAACTTTTACGACAGCTTCACCTATTACAGCCATTGCACCAGCAACATGCTGACTATTGCACCAAATTTCAGACAGCATTGTTAAAGCGTCATCCATAAGAATGATGAAGAAAAATGGAAAGTTCATTTTGGTAAAGAAAGTAGCAGCTATTACAGGTTCCTTGCTGTTGAATAAAAACTACTAAATGTTTGATAACGGTACTGAAGTTTTGGTCGTTCGTATATAGGATCTTTTCCACCATATATGTTTTTCACAAAGGTACAATAATTGTAAGAGTAAATACGAGCAGTTCATTCGGCTACAGATGAAGCTAGATGTTATAGGTTCCTTGCTATTAAAAAATCATGTTATCTAAGTGAACTCATGTTTGCTCGTAACGGTATTCATTCTGAACTATTTGTAAAGTGACATGAATATCTCTGCGTATTATACAGTGCCGACTGACAATTCCTTCATATGATACTCGGAGTTGACCCAACTTAAAAATTAATACGCTCAATCAGCACACCATACATGTTGTACACTCCAAAAAGGACAATGAATTGCTGTATGCGTAGGCTTTTAAAATTGAGATAAATTTCACTGCTTTACAGAACTGATGCAAATAATTTACTAAAGAGCTCATGAAACATATTAAATGAACAGGACACGACGAAAGTAAGAAAACTGAAAGATATTTCTGGGATAAACAAAAAAACGCAAAAATACATACGTGAGCAGCCACAGACAGCTAAAACGACTACAATCATTACAAATTTGACTCTAAACAACTTCGAGGAAGGTAAGGAAAGTCATTTTTTATGAACGTGATGAAATCGTTTTCACAAATGTCGAATGATTCTCAAGTATTAGTGGACCAGGCGATAAATAACTAAATATAACTTTTCTTCAAAGCCTAAAATGTGGAATAAATGACGTACACAAGACCTATCATCTAATCATTTTTCCCTTGCCAGTTATCACCTAGTAACTCGTAACAATCGAGTTGAATAATTAAAATTAACCATCTACAATCTGAACATATCTTTCAACCCTTCATTGTGCCATTCATTTACAATGTCGAACTAAATATATTTCTAGTAATCATGGGATAAAAATATCACCTTCTCAGGAAACTATTACGCATGATATGCTTCGTAGTGAAAAGTTAAATTCAATGCAATTAAGTTCCCTCTTCAAGCCTCAACATTCCTTTCAGAACAACTAATTACATCGTAAGAGTTTAGATGCGGCATCTTACATTGGGGAGATCAAGTCCAAGAGTTGGCTTCACGTTGAGCCACTCTGAGCGGTCGAATGTCGGAGGAGGGCCCATGTCATAAGTTTTGTCTTCGAAGTCCGTTCCCGTGTAATAGAGCAGTGTGCGGATTGGTTCCGCCAACTGAAACACAGAAATGGAAAGGTTACTTAGTAACTCATGCTCAAGAGAAAAACTTACTCGAACATGGAAACTTACAACTTTCATTTACAATTTCGTGTCATATTTTAGTGAGAGACTTCCAAAAGAATGACGTTACGTATCGTAAATTTACCATTTCTAGTTTTTTGGTGGCGAGTTTATGTTTTTAATAATCTATTATTAAATAGCTAGTTTTTCTGTTAATGTAAACAGTTCTCTTATTAATGTTCGCAGATGAAACATTCATAACATCTTTTTATGATATCTTTTCAAAAAAACCGATTAATAGCCCCATGTTCATGTTCAGAATTAGACTTTGAGGCTTCCTAACAATAAATTGGGATTTAGGTTGTTTTACCCTGTTTCTTTACTTACCGTTAAGCCTTTCAGAAGAATAACATATATTCGAGCAATGAAGCTAATGGGTTGCAATGGGTAAATGTGCCAACAACGAACACCTTGATTATAGGACACAACTCTGTCCTAAACCCAGATTTTTTTCTACTCGCAATTCATCTATTATACTCTGTCCTATTAGGTGATAAAAAACGTAATGAAAATACAACTAAATTGCATTAAAAAGGTATTAAGACATAGTAGAAGCCGTAACAAAGCACCGGACCATTACAACAGTCGTTATGTATTATTTTAACATCAAATGATGAGGACCCGTCGATGTGGGAACTTGCCGTTTTTGCTTCCCTTTCAAAGGCGACTACATTCAGCCATCTAGTCCCATTTGATTTACAGTTTTTCAACTAACAAACAAGATCGCGGTGAAATGTTTCTTATTTTTTGTCAAGCTTAATTCGTTGCTATTCACAGTCGTGGTATCGCCGCATAAAGCTTCTGCAATGAATTTTACGAGCCTAAACTGATCCTAATTATTCAATCAAAATTATTTTTCTTCCTCCCTTCCAACAAAAAAACATGCTCGAAGAGAGGAAAGATGAAGGCATCATTTAGTATGGAGTTAAGAGAACGCGGAATCCATGCACAAGGTTAGTTTCCGCACATGATCCCGTGCGCATAGAAAGTCAGTTAAGAACAAAGGTTACGAAACAAGATAAAAGTTGAAGAAAGCAATCAGAGGGGATGAAGCAGGATACCACTGAACCGATATAAGATGGTCTTGAACACAACAAAGAGCATTTCATTTCAACAAAAAGAATGCCTACCTCTGAGCGCAGGACCATACATTTTCCCCCTGGGAGCGCCTAAACAGATCATATTAGCAGTGAAATAGGCGAACACTGAACAAATATTTCATTGACAGTCCTACATATTTTACGCGTACAACATCCCACAAAGTTTAAATCTGGACAGCTTCGAATTAGCGGATTTCACCTCGAACGGTGATTTGATTCAGTACAGCACGAATCCCTCGTAAATAAAATCAACATAATGTACCCGCTGGCAGAAACATATGCCAATGCACCACAATTGCTAAGGGCTTATTGTGAGCAAACTGTATTTATCAGTTAGAGGCTGAGCTGATGTGCAGTATAATTTGGTGTAATTCATGAGAAAATCAAATTACAAGCTAGAGAACAACGAATTCAAACTTGCACACAATTAACTACATCATAAATAGCCTAAAAATCTCAGAGAGCATTAAATGTTTCGTGTTTGACGAAGCAACGGAGCTGTTTGCATTTGTGCAGCATCCAGTATGCTACAGTATGTGGCATCGCTATCTAACCACGTCAACTAGATAAGCTATTTGTCCTATCACTCGATAACCAACAGAGTTTCACTTCTTCCCTCATTTATCCGATACTCAGTGCTCGTTCCACTCATTTAAACTCAACAGAAAAGCAAAATTAGCAATATAATGACAAATTTCCTGTGCTAAAACTTTTAAAGCCCTTAGGCTCCGAATGTTCTAGACAGAAACAAACATTCAAATCAGACGCTGCAAACATGTTTTTGAAAAAAAGGGAATTAAGACCAGAGCAAAATATATACGTTAAAAATTAAGTGTTTTTTTACCGGAGTTCTACACGGCAAACGTTGTATGCCTATATTAATGTGGCAATAATTTTTGGAATGAAAAATCAAAATGGAGGCTGGCGCCATAAGCGATCAAATTGTTATTGTGCTGGGCTCAGTTGACGTATCGTACAACGCACTCGGTATTATATGGATGTCATTCATTAAAAGTTTCCGAAGCTTAGCAACAAAACATTACAGGTTAGATTAGATGCTAGCTTAAGCCTCCTTAACCGCAAAAAGGCGTCCCGATGAGTGAAAACAGGAAGGCACCATTTAGTATGGAGTTAAGGGAACGCGGAATCTATGCACAAAGTGAATAGAAACAGTAAGTTAAGAACGAAGTTTATGAAAAAAGATAAAAGTTGAAGAAACAAGGAGTAGGTGCTGAAAAACAGGACAGCAGTGAACCGAAAAAAGGTGGCCCTTAACATGACAAAAAAAAACATTTATGTTTAAAAAAAAAGAAGGCCTAACTAACTCTCAGTTCAGGCCCTCATACATTTTCCCCCTGAGAGTGTTAATTCCAATAGATGCAATAGCTGCAGCGCCCTGACCAACTCCTTAACCACGACAAAGGTGTTCCCAAAAGTGGAAGGACATGGGCACCTTTTAGTGTGGAGTTGATGGAACGGGGTAATCTATGCACAAGGTGTATTCTCACACAAGACCCCCAGCGCACAAAGTAAATTAGGAAGCAATTTTATGAAACATCAGCAAAATCGAAGAAGGGAGTGGTAGGAGCTGAAACACAGGAAACCAGTGAATCGAAACAAGATGGTCCGCAACAAAACAATAAAACCTACTCTATTTCCACAAAAAAAACTACCTAACCTTCAGCTGGCATGCAACGGACATTTCATGGTCATCTTCATTTGATAAATATCTGACAGTCATCTTTGATGGTCATCAGTTATAGTATTTGGCTTTTCCCATGCTGAAATGATATGGATGGCGCCGGACCTTTAGTGTACGCAACAAGCCGTCTCATGAAGTTTAAGTTAGTTTTTGGAACTAATAAATAAAAACGTAGCAAAACGCAAGAGGAGTTGGAACGCAGTAGAAGTCTTAGCCAAGTTTGCCTCATTTTATCTTCCAGCTCGAGGACTACGTGATCGCTGCAGTGCCACGCCTGTCTCCCCGAAACCGTCACTCCTTGCGAGCAATCCGCGACGCCACGCGTGTGCTGACTCATGTCGCCGGAAAAAAGCAAGACAGCCGAGGATCTTGTCCTTCCTTAACCTTGAAGGTTAGTGGATTCAGGATTTTGCAAATCATTTTCAAATCTCCTAGGAATATCTGCGTCCGAGTTCCTACGTGCTTCAAATGGCGTACCTTGTGAAACTCAAACTTACAAGTTTCCGTCATGCATGTGCATTTCTAAAACATATTTACTATTCCTGGTTTTAATTGATAAATTCAAGATATTTGTAATGAACATACGTTGAACTCGCTAACCGTTCGTGAATACAAATAAAAAAATTCCTGCAGGCAGACACACGAGAGTAGCAGCGGTTGAGCGAACCAGCCGTGACATGAAGCAACTATGTCTGGATAACTTACCGTCACATTTCCTGTACTCTGACGATCATTGGCACTGCCTATAGCAGTAGTTCTTGTGCTTCAGGTATGAAAAAGAAAAAAACTGCACTTATTTGGTTGTCGCAAAAAATGAGTTTATACTAGTTATGTTCATCATGTTTTCTTAGACGCAGCCCTTAACCTTGATGACTTGCCCTTCACCTCAGCCCTTCAACGATAATTCCTCAGAGGCGATCGAACAATTACAGAAGTTCTGTTCCCGACGTAACGCACCATTATTATAGACAACTACTAGGATCTATTGGAGAAAAAGTTGATAGTATATTATTATAGTTTTGCCTTCGGCGTTCTCGCCGTCCAGAGCATACTCCTTGTTCAAAAGTTGAACGTTCCTCTTACAGAAAGGAACTATGAAGAGCCATAGCGGTAAAGACGTTCAGGGTTATTACAGGCTCGTTTTTTCACTGAACGATGCTTCTTTCTGCGTCGAAGAACAGATGTTAGCGCTTCACGCGATTGTAAAATGAGGCTGTGAATGTGTAACATATCTGATTTTTACAGTGAGCTAAATTGAATTTTGTAAGAGAGAATATCGGAAGGCCTTGAATACAGCTCAAGATTTTTAATTTTCTGTTCGTTAATGTTTTAACATTATACAGAGACTGTTACGATTTCGATCAGCAACTGTTTATTTACTTTGCAGCTGGTGAACTCGTCGAATAACCAATTGCTACTTTAGATGAAGAAATAGAAGTAACCAATTTTTTGACACGTACTACTTTAAATTTAATTTACTCAAAACCGTTTCGTGTTTTGTGATACAATTTTTCTTTTAAAGGAAGAACTTCTACTAATTCAACAAAATATTATTTTAATGATTGTGTTCCAGTGTCACACAAATTAACGAGCAATAACCCATATCCTACCAGTGCTGTCGTTTTCATTTACATCAATCAGTGTGTTAATCATGGATGAAGCGATAGCGGTGGCGTGCGATGCCGGAGAGGATGGCCTTTTCCATGTAGTCAAAATTCTATGTACAAGCCGCCACCTTCGATTTTTGTTACTCAGATGTCACTTGCTAATGGTCAATTTCAGAAAAACACTCATAGATGATTTTACTAACAAATATTTAGACACAGCTTGACAAAATTTCCAGACCAGTTACGAAGAAATAAGTAAGCCTAGATTAGAGTAGATTTGATTAAATAAGTGACTTTAAGCCTCCGTAGCAGCAACGAAAGTATTCTACAGAGAAGAAGGAGAAAGACTCCGTTAAGTAAGGAATAAAAAGCGTGGGATCTATGCACTAGGTGTGTTCCCCAACATGATACCTTGCGCATAGAAACACCAGTTTAGGAAGGAAGAGGAAGAAAAGCCAAAGAAAAAATGAAGAAGGATTGGAAACAAGAAAGCGAAGCGGCTACAAAAGACAGAAGTCTCGAAGGCCTATCTTCACCTAAGGACACTTCTGAGCGTGCCAGTCCCCATGGTATAGGATTGACCAATTCACTGTAACTCACGTAAACCTAATGTTTACCCAATGACCCATGAGGGCTAAATTCCAAAAATGATAGAACTACTTTCATCGCGTATTATTTGATTCCCTTCACCACATGTCATATGAACAGTCACCTTCACAGTCCAAAGAAAACTTGGAACCGAGTCCCGCGTATACTTCCAGTTCGTTCCCACTTGCAGCGCCGAGAGTCGTTACCCGCACTCAGAGCAGCGGATGTCGGCAGAGCCTCATGACAACCAAAATCTTTTCTACTAAAGAGAGAGCTGACTAATCTTTAGGTTTGCCTCCTCTTTATTAAAATCTGACAGTCAGTGAATACACCTGAAAGATAATTTACCTCGGGAACCAACAGACCAAAATAACTATTTTGTGTCACAGAATCAATTTATTACAGAGGAGTATGTTTCCAGAAAGTGATGTCATACGAACAAGAGAATTTACGAAATATTCAGTAGTGTTATGATACATATAAGTATATACAGGGTGTTTCAAAAATACACGGCATAATTTCAGGTATGTATTTCCCACATGTAGACAATCAAAATAGTTCATTACAACATATGTCCGGAAATGCTTCATTTCCGAGTTATGGCCTTCACAACA
>JACJUY010011929.1:16439-27456 GCA_014220935.1 Platorchestia sp. MABIK | reverse complement strand
TTGAACTTCATTTCCTATCAAAATACTAGTCGTGTAAGACCACCAAGTTACATCTTGCCTCCTACATGTCTAGTCCTAATAATGTGATTTACCATAGGTAACATAACCGATCTTCAGTCTGCTCTTAATCGTATTATCGAATATATTGTTATATTTAGCCGATCTGACCTATATTGTAAAATACAGCATCAACTATCGAGTCAATTATCTCACTGATCAGTCTATTGCGAAACTAGGTTAAGTGAATTGGGTTAAACAGTATTGTACACCTTAGAATAATGTGATGGTAGGATGCCCTAGAAGTCGCTGAACTTGTCCGGGCCCACAGGTAGCTATACTATAGTTTGACAATTGTACTAGACTTAAGAAACATTCTACCTCTGTATCACCTGTGGTAAATAAATTGTTTAAATTGTTTAAATTGTTTAAATCTGAAATCTTAATTGTTGAAGACAGCTAGTTAATGAGCTAATTCTTCAATAGTTATAACCATATGTATAATTGAATAAATTGGACAAAATTTTTATAAGTTGATCATTAACATTTCAAAATGCATGAGCTAGAATAGATGAAAGTTATGTATATATAAACTTTTCTAAAAGAAGGTTTGATGCTACACAATAGCTTCTCTATAGGTTGCTATCATAGCAAACGATGCATTCTTTACAATAATTAAGATATTTTTAAAACCAATGATGAGCATCTTGTATCATCTTTATTGGATATAAACTGTTTTTCTTTCTTCTTTTCTTTATTCTAATCAATCAAGCCTGATACATATCATCTTGTACATTAGTTTTTCAAATACCTTATAACTAACACCAGGACGCAATGACGGTTACCACCGGTCAAGCCGGTACCCATTCGCTCATCTAGATAAAAAATTCCAACTCTGTCGTTTAAACAATCTGAGTACTTTAATTTCTATTCGGGATAGATTACTTTGGTCTTCTTCACTGATTTATGAAGTATGGCTGATAGTTTAGCAAACCGCACATCAAAGACCCACACACTCACAGAGCAGTAATAATCATGTTAAACTTGCCTGTGTTTTTGCTTGTTTTGTTGTTTGTTTGTTTGTATGTTTCGTAGACACCGTCTACACTGTGCTTTCATTAATAATCCAGGACAAAAGTAATCACCCTAGCACTCCTTCTCGCTGTCATAAGATTTGAAAAAAATAGAATCTTATTTTACTAATTACATGTCAAAAATTCGACTCTTTTTTCTTGGTACAAATAATTCAAGTCTTTCTTTTTTACATGAGAAGAAATTTACGTTCATTTTAGTCTTTATCATATTAATGCTACGCATGGCATTGTAGAAACGGTTCATTACAGATTATTATTCGACAAAAGTAACACCGCAGTGACTCTTCAGATGGTACTTGAGCATTTTTTATTTTGAGTTCGCTGAAACGTTTTTCGCTTTATGTTTAAAGTACTAGAAGTATAAGCATCTTCATTTATTACTTCCGTGTTATAACAGGACTTTAGCAATGTTTTTTTAGGTTCTTAACATAAAGAAACACCTGGTTAGGGAGTGTTTGCTCAATGAGCAGACAAATTTCTCTTCTAATCTCTCCCATCAATGCCTCCTAAGTCTATAAAAAACATTACATCTGCTGTGCTCAGAAAATTCTGAAAATAATTTGTTTGCTTATACGAATTGTCGTTTTCATTTTAAAGTATTGTTGCAACTCAAATTCTATGTTTATGCGTATGGTTAGTTTAAATAATTGCCAAAAGTGCTTTGCATCTCAATCTCAATTTTTTTCTGGCAACACTTTCCGTTTTCGATCGTTGAACACTGAGCGCATTTTTATTTTCTGACTAACTCCCATACTAATTAGTGCTGGAACTCCCCTGCTCCTTCCTCACAAGACTATTTGGGTTTTTATTCCTTCATGTCACGCTCTGTAGTGTATCAAATAAAATGGTATTCAACAAGACTTCTATGCAGACTTATGCATTGCATCTAGAGGGTAAACGAACTGGAGGGAATTCCTAATGGCATAATGTCAAACTCTTTAAATTTCTATTTTCGATTAATTAGATTCTCAGGTTGTGATTCCTCGGGTGCTATGATTACTAGACAGCTAAGTTCTGATAAAAATTTCTGCAGGTTTTAAACTGGGATCGAACCAAGGTTTCTGTTGTTCATAATGTAATACCTAGTTTTCACGCCTAAAGAATGACCATGTTTCTTTCCTCGGAAGATAGCATATCCATGCAAGGTTTGAATTTCCATTCTTACTGAGAAATTCATGTCCATAAACCTCGATCCAATAGCGAATTCTCTAGCTTTTAAACGTTGTTAGAAAATTTCAAGAATTAGGGAAAAGGAAATAAAGTGTTACACAATTAATGCGATGCATACGAAGTGGTGCAACAATAGGAGTTTTCAAAATTGCTCATTATGAGAGTCTACTGTGAATAGATACGTCCTCCCAAGGAATAATAATAATGAAAATTACAAAAATCAAAGAATAAGCGACTGAAAGACGAACACAAGAAAATAAACTTTGGTATCTTTATCCTGAGTTGCGAAATATGCAACAAATTATACAAGTGACAAAATTATCTGATATCGCTGGTCATCGTGGTCTTATGGTTAAGAGCGGGTTTCTTTTATAGGAAGTGTCACCGCTTCGAATTTTGGCAACCAACGTCGCTTGGGGATTCTCTCTGTCGGAAAAGAAAGAACTTAGCCACAATACCGTACTCCATTTAGGTGCCGGAAATGAGCACTTACTCGAATCGGAGTAACTCATTTCATTCTGTGGCTAATTATTTCACATTTTTAAGTTAGTTAAACAAGATGACTTATCAGACTTAATGGAAACAGAAAAAAAACACCCAGTCAAAGTAAACGTCTTAAAGATTTGAGCATTTTCTACCACCGAGGTATTAGATTAGAAATAAATTTACACCGTTCATTGTTGCATAGTAGTGAAAAATGTTCACCAGTGCGAAATCGAAGGTTCTTTTTGCTTGAAAAATTAAGAACTTTGCAATTATTTTCAAATCAATTTGGTGTCTGAAATTGATTTTGGTTTGTAATGAGCAACCGTTTTTGAGCCTTGGTGTTAGTAATGGCTTCTTGAAAATCCAGTGGCGTGACATAAATCTTATATGAATTCGGTTGTTACGAATAAGTTTCATATACAAACTTTGTGAAATCAGATTTTCACGGAAATCACTATCCAATTTAAAAGCTAGTGAGGAAAAAAAAACTGCCATTAAGCTATTTGAAATTGATTTTTAATACACTTTAGCATGCCCATAGAAAAGGAAAAGTGAGTCTTAATCATGAAATGCATGTGTTTGCATTAGATAAAATATCAGTCATCATGTATGACCAATTTATTCTTAAAAAATGATCTCCCACTAACATATTGGCGAACAATTATTTTAAACAAACAAACATCGGCATCTAAGGATGCTTTATTTCCAATCAAGCGTGATACAAATCTTCTTGTATATTGGTTTTTCAAATGCCTTATAACTAACACTAGGACATCATGACGGTTTCCCCCGTAAAACCGGTACCCATTTCCGACACCTGGCTTGAGTGGGGCATTGTGCTTGAGTTTTCACTTTTACCCAACGGGGAAATCACCGCGCAGCGCCAGGATTCAAACCCTCTACACCTCCACGGAAGGGCGAGGCTTTTAACCACTCTGCCACAGTGAGCAAAGCAATTTATGGGATACACTTTTGATGTTCCTTGTTAATTTATTACATATGTGCGTAAAAAATGAGGCTATCGTGTAAACCCATATATCAAATCAGGTGAGCGTGCGAATATTTTTCATTATTTAACAATAACTTTTCCATTTTCAAAGTGTTTGATACCTTGAACGATGTGCTGGCCATATGTATATGAAACGAAACCTTATTTAAATCTAGTTGATGTATGAAGAGCGTGCTTTTTAACTGAACCATACATCAAAATGCGGTAATACATACATTATTATTTATGAAAGCTGTACAATTATTGTTCCGAGGCTTTCACTTGTAATATTTATTAACTTTCAGTCACCTTGCCATGGACGAAATTTCAAAAAGAATGCATTTTATTTGCTTCTCTCAATAATATAATTAACCTCTGACACGGCTATTGTATCCCATGTGTAGTTTGTTAATCAATTAAGAATCTTTATATTGAGGAATTTTTAAAACCCAATGTGGTGTAGCATAATACATTTTATGCATAAATTTTTTGGGGAAATAAACGGGTTTTCTTTTCTTAATTTTCTGTATTCAATAATGGAACCCGCAGTCAAGCATGTGCCTTCCCCTCCTCGCTCGTTTCTTACCTGCCGGGAGAATATCACTTTGAAGTGCCGGTACTTTGAAGCGCATTTTCATCGAATGCCCTGCCTACGAACATCACCGCGTTCAACTTCGTCGAGCATGCTTTGAGAATAATCTGCCCCTCTCATTGACCTCAGTGCTGACCAAGCCAATTTCACCGAAGCTGGTGGTCGACTATTTGAGGAAGACTGGTCTCCTTGGATCTATTTGAAGCAGTCCGCAAAGAGGCACCAAGCGCATTGTGGGCGCCAATACCAGCATCGGGGACGCGCCGTTCTCTAAAAAAGTAAAAAACAAAGTAAAGTAAGCCTGTGCCTATGTGAGGATTCACAATTTAACTTCTGATCGAAGGAAAATTTGTTTGGTATTCAGCATTATGATCTACTTTTAATTCAGTTCGACTACAAAATTGCAATGGCTTTTCTGCGGATTCCTGTTTGCGCGCTATTTTTGACTAACGTTTCCATGGCAACAGATCTGAGTTATTCTGTTTCAGGATCATATTTATAACCATGGCGCAAAAATCAATCACGTCTTTCTTCAAGCCATCTAACGCTCCCAATATGAAGCGATCTCTTGCTAATCAAGTAGGTGAACTAAAATTTTACATTCCGTTTCTATAAAAATGACAAATTACGTTTGTTCTCAAACTGTTGTGCGTGTCTCTCCAATGCTCCCTACCCAAGAGGCATTGGTTTCTCTCATGCTGAAATGCAATGCCCTCGTAGTTGTTATTCGTAGATATAAATCCTGAATAATTTCCATTGATGAGCCGGATATTCAGGCAAGAAACTTAGGGAGGACATCCTGTTTTTAAGGGAATTGAAGGACGTAACTTGTAGCCGAGTGTCCGACAACCGGCGGCTGGCAACCTCAAGTACATTCCTTATGCCGAGTGCCATGTTTTTGATTAATTATCTGATTGTATTAGTTGCAATTTATGTTTTTATTATTAGTGAAGTGAATTATGCCTTGATATATCATTAGGTTATCATTTGCCTTTTCAGTACATGGTTTATTTTTTTCATTTTGTAGTATTCATTTATTGCTTTTTTGAGATATTGCAAAAGGTGCCTAATTTTTTTTCTCTATTGGTAGAGCTAACTCTAAGTATTTCTTGCCATTTATGCTTTTGCTTTTCATCATTTAATTGTCTCATCTGCTCTAATCATTAGTGCATGTTCTTTCATCTGTGGCTTCACAAGCATGTTACATTATTACTGAAATTTGTAAATTCTGACATTTTCTTTTCTTTTACAGAGCCCTATAGCATCTGCCTCTAAGAAAGCCAAAAGTTCACCTGTTAAAGGTAAAAGGATTTTTGTTAGCAAAAAAGATCAGAAATAGCTGTTCAACTCCAGTGCACAGGAATATTTTTGGCCGTTTGAAAATTTTCATTTTTATGTATCCAGTTCAAAATCATTCCTCCTTTTCCATTCCCCAACTCTGAGCACTTGGGAAAAATATTTGACTAAGGTTGAGTTTAGGAGCAATGTTCTTATTTTAAATTTTCCTTGTTCTTGCTATATTACTCTGAGTAATCTGGGACATATTTCTCAATGTGTTTCTTCTAAGAAATGTGCAGTGTGATTTGATTTAAATGCCCTTGCATATGGTTATTTTCATCAAAGTGTTCTCATTTCAAAATACTTTCCTTGAAGCAGTGAATGGAAATGAGATTTTTAACTAATTCCAATTTTTGTGTAATTTTTACTATATGTGGAGAAAGCTTAGCTCAGTTTATGACCCAGCTCACTTAATGCAAGTTTTATGCCAACACTCCTGCACACTTTTTGTTTATGTGTAATTATAAGAGCAAGATGTGATAGAGCTTTCTTTCAGGATGTCATGTCAAAGTATGTTTTGTGCATGTGAGAATATGAGAGAAGGATGTGAGATATATTTTTCTTTCATATGATATCAAGGTGTGTGAGTTGTAGAAGTAAGTTCATTTAAAAAGTGTTCTAAAAAGTAAACATGCCGTCATTCACAGGAGGCAGTAAAATTTAACTATACATACTCTGCATCTGCACAGCACTGCAATATTACCATCTCTTGTGCAGTATGGTCACTTGAATGTTGTTTGTATTACACTGGTTTTTGTTGAGTTGTTGCCAAGAATACCATCCATATTAAATTGACATTTGTTTTAATTATCACAGATTTCTATTCATGTTGGATAATCTACAGTGCAAAGGATGTTTTGCTCTCTCTAATTTGGTTTTAGATGTTAGTAATTAAAAAAAAAGCAGTCTGGCCACTGTAACCCAAAATTTACTGAACTTTCTGTTTCAGGTGCAGGCATCTCTGAAGCTGAGAATGTTGCCCCAAATCCTGAGCTTGCTGTGAGTATTTTCTAGCCTTTTGCTGTTGGTGTTTACTTCAGTCCTCATTTTTGGATATTTTTGCTGAGTCTTCTTAACTTGTTCTGTAATCCAAGTCATGGCATGGGTGATGCTCTTGTTTAGACCCATGAGCTTAGAACAAAGTAAAAACTGCACTAAGAATTAGCTAATCTTGATTGGAGAAATGAAGTGAGCTACTGGAAGGAAAAAATTTGGATAAACTTCTCAAACTATATGGAAAATATGCATGTATGCTTGTTTTGATCATTTTTTGTGTATATGATGTAGGCATGCAAAAGTATTATCAAACATCAGTATATTATGACTGATTACTTGTGATGTGGAGTGGCAACCTTTTTGATCTATACTCAGAAATAGACTTCGAGTATTTTTCTTCTATAAGGAATTAAGGATGTATAATTTTGCTTTACCCCACTTGCAGAGTAGAATGTTTTCAGTGGCAGGGCTTTGGTCTAGACTTTTAATCCATGTTGAACTAAATCTATTGAACAAAATGTCAGTACCAATGGAACCACTACTATCAAAATTATGAAACCTAGCTGACAGGTGACACATTTACCATGAAAATTCATGGTCTAACTCACAAAGTAAATTTCCCTCTTCGTGGTAAAATATGGTGTGTTTCATGTGTGTAATACTTAACTGACACCTTCCGAAAAATATCATTAACTTAAATTTTTGTTCAGTATGTCTTCAAACATTTTGGTTGCTGATACCCAAACTAACCAATCATCCTTTGTAGTCAGTGATGGATAAATGATTCGATAAACACAGCCTTGTTTTCTACAGGCAGAAATCCTGCATATGAGCACGCAGGTCTCTGCACTTCACCCTACCGTCGGACAGTCCTGGTACTGTGCTTTGAAGGATGAATTCTCCAAGCCTTATTTCAAAAAGGTTTGTCTTTTGGCAGCATTGTGTTTGGGGTTAAATATTAAGAGTTTTTGACACTAGGTTTGATTGTGCCCACAGTAGCGCATGGCAAGTATATTTTTATGTATGGTGATGAACTAACTTGATTTTTGACACTTTGTTGCACTTACAGTTGCCTGTTGAAAATGTACTTTTAGGTAGGGCAACAAATTTACAAAAATTTTGATGCCTAGTTTTGCTGCTGAAACGGGCATTAATTGTTGCTCTTGAGTTAGTAGCTCAGATAGTTTTAAAATATTTATTGCCTGCATCTGAGTAAGTTATTGTGTTAATGAGTGGGTGTTTGCTGTGATGCCTTCCTCAGATTAGAGAGGTGGCTAATTTTGCAAAGAATTTCCATCCATTTACTCTGTCCTTCAAATACCTCGTATTTCAATGTTTGAACATCTTTTTGCTGCAGCAACTTGTGCCTCTAACTTAGCTGGACTTGAACTATGGTACAGCTGAATTACTTTCAATTGCAGCAACTTGTTCTTTTAACTTGGTAGGGCTTGAATCATGGTACCTACAGCTGAATTTATGTTCAACTGCAGCAACTTGATTTTCTATTAGAGAATTTTCTCACCATAGATGCAACAGAAATCTTCTATATGCAACATCAATGCGATTATATTTTTTACTCCATTGCGATCTTTGTGAGTACAATTTCATGTGAAATAATCATGAAATATTCTGTTGTTGAAAAGTTTACCATGAGAGTATTCTTTGTGCATATTATATTTTTATATTTGTAAAAATTTTTGTTATAATTTTCCATCCATCAATCACATCAAAAAATTTACTGCTAAATTGAAATTTGAACCTGATCAATTGCATAGATCTAACTAGTATTGAACTTGTCTAATTAAATTATCCTTCAAAAGTTGTCATATAAGTAAGTGTTAAGAACAATTTCCTAAAACCCTGATCCACCACTCATTTTTAGCTGTTTTCAACTTGTCTTTCAGCTATGTATTGATCAATGTCAACTTTCTAAGACATGGATCTACTGCTTAAATTTTAGCTATTTTCATTTTGTTGTCTTTTAACTATAATTGTTGAGCAACATCAATTTCCCAAGAAACTGGTCCACCACTCAATTTTAGCTGTTTTCAACTTCTGGTCTTTTAACTATTAAGTGTTGAGCAAAGTCAACTCCTCAGAGCATTGATCAACTGCTTAAATTTTAGCTGTCAAGTTTCTTGGCTGCGGAGAGAAAGGCCCACACTGTGTACCCAAAAGAAAAAGACGTGTTCTCGTGGACGCAACACTGTCCTGTGGACGACGTGAAAGTGGTCATCCTTGGCCAAGACCCGTACCATGGACCCAACCAAGCTCACGGTGAAAAACTGCATTTCCTCCAAATTTGTTGCATTTCCTCTGTATTTTCTTCATATTTGTTGCATTTCCTCTGTATTTTCTCCATATTTGTTGCATTTCCTCTGTATTTTCTCCATATTTGTTGCATTTCCTCTGTTTTTTTTTTTCTTCACACATTTTGCACTTTCTCTATGCTTTGGACATTTCCTCCATGTTTTTTGTATTTTCGTTGTATTTTAATTTTTTAATGTGTTTACGTTGATTAATTCATGTTTGGGTATTAGTCTGCTTAAAAAATTGAAATTTCATTTAGAAACTTGAAAATGAAAGAAAAACATTGTACAAGAGGATTTTCTCTTTTTTGCATTTCTCAATAGTTATTTAATTTCCTAATTCACGTTTAAGTATTAATTTGCTTAAAAAAATTGGAATTTCAATTAAAAACGTGAAGACGAAAAACGAAACATTCCAGTGGGAAGTTTTCTTTTTTTATTATTTTTTTTTTAACAATATTTTATATTTAAATTGGCCTTTGAAAAATTTTATCAGGTGTTTATTATGTAATTTTTTCAAAAGCATCCCTTCATATTGTGCTACAGGGTGTGCACATTTCTTGGAAATGTTTGGCATATGAGGATGAAAATAGGCAAGTATATGAGTTTATAAATGGACTAGTCCAGCCCCTTTATTTGAAATTGTAGCTTGACAAGGCCGAGTGCACACGGCCCGTCAAAAATGTATAATAATGTTTGACAAAACACATGACACATATTCCTATTTCCTAACAGTTCACGTGATGTTCATTCCTACTCGAATCTGATGAATTCATACACTGAAAATTGTGGAGTTGATGAAACTCGTATCACAGATACGCTCATCACACACTGCAGGCTGGCTTTGGACGGGCAGATAGACAGACAGACACCCTTCTTTTTATAGTATAGATTATATGAGGAAGCTATCATCATTGGTGGTGATTGTGGATAATGTTGTGTATGGGGAATATTTTTGTATACTGTAGATGCGCATTGTTTCCTTTGATTAGGATCAGTGGTCCATATTGGATAACTAAATTTGATGTACTGTTTTGTGGGTGTGAGCATGCCTTTCTTCTCAGCCTTCAGTTTCAGGTCTGTTAATGAAGTTCTAAGCTGGCTGGTAGAATTTCAGGCTTATTAATAGAATTTCAGTCTTTTAATTAATGGAACTTCAGGCTTTGAACTTCAGGCTTTTAATGGAACTTCAGGTTTGTTAATGGAATTTTCAGGTTTAATTAATGTTTTTTAATTGAACTTCCGGCTTGTTAATGGAATTCCCCTCAGGGGGATACAATTATTGTATCTATGGGAATTAGTGCTCCCAGGGGGAAAATGTGAGGGCCTGAGCTGAGAGTTAGGTAGGCCTTCTTTTTGTTGAAATGAAATGTTTTTGTTATGTTAAGGACCATTTTTTTTGGTTCACTGCTGTCCTGTTTTTCAGCACCTACTACTTTATTCTTCAACTTCTATTTTGTTTCATAATCTTCTTTCTCAACTTACTGTTTCTATCCCCTTTCTGCATAGATTCTGCGTTCCCTTATCTCCATATTAAATAGTGCCTTCCTCCTTCCTCTCTGTGGATCGCCTTTGTGGCGGATAGGGAGGCTTAAACTAATAATGTAATCTGTTAATGGAATTTCAGGCTTGTGCTTCAGTGTGATGCCCACGGTCCCGCCACCTCCAAGGTGAGCTTTTCGATAACAAATTTTTTACATAGGTTATTCAGGTATTTATTATTTCTATCATAGAAATTTGTTAACCAAATAGCCATTCAATGAGAGAAATAAGCAGCAGCTTGCAATTCTTATGGACTATTTGTTGTGTTAACGTTTGAAGGTTTAAAAAACATGTGTGAAAAATTGGGGAATTATCTAATGGAAGGAAGGGTTCTGATATATTTGTGGAAATTTTGCATCGGTTCTATGTGTTGCATGGCTGTGTATGTGCTGGATGATTTTTATGTAGTACACACTTTGCTTGTCCTAATTGAGACATGGCTTGTTCTAGTTAAGACATGGCTTGTTCTAGTTAAGACATGGCTTGTTCTAGTTAAGACATGGCT
>JACJUY010011927.1:11288-21327 GCA_014220935.1 Platorchestia sp. MABIK | reverse complement strand
AAAAAAAAGGTTGCTACAAGAATGGCTTATTATATCATGTTAAATAATATAGTATTATACATAAAATATAATGCCAAATTAGAGGCCAATCTTTTAACTAATAAATCCATTTTTATAAATTTGTACAATAGCTAAGTGCATTTATATGTTATCTCCCATTTTTAAATCTTCTAACACAAGTATTCCAGCAAAATGCTTCTGTATGTGATTGCATGAGCGTAGACATAGCCCGGGTTTTCAGGCATTAATGGATTCATCTATTACTTCTTCAAGGAAGAGCATTCGGTGCTCAGTAATGGGCATTTCTTCCGGTGTGGAGTTCAGCATCTCTGTCATTCTAGTTGCTTATGAGCGCTTCATGGAGGGAATCCCCCATATGAATCCCGCGTTTTGAGGAATCTGCAGAAATAGGGATTTTTTGCTGCTATAGGAAGTGTAAGAGGTCAGGTACATCCTGTGAAAAAATGAGACTCGAACGTTCTCTCGTTCGCCCTCTACAGGGTTTGAAGAATGAGGGGGGGGGAGGGGAAGGGGAATGGGATTTCATCATGTTACACCTCCCCCTTGGCACTTTCTTCACGGCACGACGTTGCTATGTCATCTCCTATGTCTCCGTCTTACTCTATAATGATTTCATTGGTCTAACCTGAACCAAAAATTTTTAATAAATTTACATTGTTACTGTTTACGTTTCTTTGTTTTGTTTATACTGAAAACCTAGGAATGTGGGGTTTCAAAATGCTTCTTCGCCTACAGTTTTTAAGCTACAGTAATGCCTTTGATGTCATTGGATGCGGAAAGACAAGGGCTTTTCAAAAAATTCAAATTGTTTTTCGAAATTAATTTTTGTTCTAAAGTTATGACGTCATAAATCCGCATTTTTTTTCGAAAATCAAGTTTGCTCTGAAATTTTTGCATTTTTTCTACATAAAACTAAAAATTAGGAAAAGTCATTTAACATTTTTAAAAGTACACCTTTTTCCGCATCCAATGATACCAAAACCATCACTCTAGCTCAAAAACTGTCGGACAAGAAGCATTTTGAAAACCCCTTCCTAAAATTTCATTTTCTATGATTTCCCATTTTCTTTTTAAGAAAATCGCATTTTTTCATGGAAAATAAATGATTTCAAATTGCATTTCCTATCAGTATACTAAATTTCATTGCTCTAGGTTTAATAATAAAAAAAAAGTTTCTCAAGGGGATCCTGTCCATAAGGGCTTGCTCGAAGTAACATAGCGCCATAAAATTCTTCTTCATTAAAAAAATTTTCAAGACCTACATGTAATGGGAGCGTTATCACATAGCTACTACTATGACATTGTTAAAAGGCTCTCTTACCGCACGCATCGCGAAGCCATTCTTGACAGTCTTCATTTCAGTATCTTCCTCCCCGCATCTGCAGATTCACGAGACCCTGCTGTGATGTCCCTGTGATTACATGTATATTCTTTCCTCTTGAGGTCGGACAATATTATTGACAGAGCAGCGAGTTCCTTTACCAGAACGACCTTCATTACGCCGTAAGAAAAGATTACCAATGGTCTCGTCATTGAATGTTACTAATTTGCCATCGCCCATCTTGTCCATCAGTGCCTGAACGTAACATTTTCTTTTTTCTTTGTTGCTTTCGGAGTTCATGGTAAAATGTTCTGGAAGCACTTTTTTATCGTGTATAGTTTGCAATCGAAATATTTATGAATAGTATTTATGGTGACTGAGATCCCAACTTCTATTTGAATTTTCGATTTAATATCCTGAAGTGTTATAAGTAAATTTTTTCCAACTATGTGAGCATAAGTTCGATGTTTTCCTCTGTTAATTTTTAACAGCGGTAACCTCTGCGCTTTTTGACAGGGTTGTTGGATCGACGAAGCCATCCATATGCAGTTTGAACAGCTACACCGTTGGCACGGGGTATTGCCTTCCAATCATCATTATTTTCAGCGTCCGTGATAATGCGAAGTTTGGTTTCATGCCAGGATCCTTTTTTATACTCTCCTAGTCTCGTGCCGAGTTTTGCGTCACGTTTTTCTATAATTTATTTCCCAATTTCTTCTGAATATGTTTCACTTCGGCTGCTGTTGAAGGAAGACATCATGAAGGGTTGACGCGGCTTTTAAATTAAAATGACACATGAAATACTTAAGAACCATAGCCGCTTGATATGCAAGTAAAGGTGTATAGATGATGCAATAAAATATTTCCATGTAAAACAATATGTACATAAGCTTTTCCAAACATAAGCTTTTCGAAATTCAACTTGATCCTTTTTAAAATATATAGCCTACTTGAGACTTTTTACATTAAACTTGTTCTTTTTTATTAAACTGGAGCTTTTCTGAATTGACTTTGAACTTTTAAATTAAACTTGAGCTTTTTAAAATTGAACATGACATTTTAAAATTAAACTTGAGGTTTTTAAATTGATCTTGAGCTTTTTAAAATTAAAGTTAAAAAGCTGTAGTAAAAATGTCTTTTCCCATTGCGCATATTTCCGGGAAAATTGCTCACAGAATCTAGATGTAAAAGCAGTCAAATTCTTAATTTTTTGCATCAACTTTGTGTCGAAGAAAATTATGGAATAAATGTTCTTTCCACGTTAGAAATCAATATTGGGCAGCTTTCAAAAAATTTTGCTAGGCCGAGTCCGAGTTTCTTCTGATTGAGAGTCAAACAAATTTTGCTTTTACTTTTAAAAATTACGCAAAAATGCATGTTCATCTCCATGTTAATAAAACAATAAATACGCTCGTAGGACATTGGTAAGGAACCTAGCACATGAAGAAGCAATTAAAAAGTTGAACGTTTGTCTAGCAAATGGAGATAATGTGCATTTGTTTCATAGCAAGAGAGCGATGAGGGTCAAAAAATTGCGTAAGAAAAGCTGTATGGAACCCTTATTTTTATTCCCTTAGGCCGTAAATTGCATCAGCCTGTAGACTTCACTTACAGACAATATCCAAAGTGTGAATTGGATTTGAGATACCTCCAATGCAATAAATATATAACTATTTTTTCAAGAAAAGTCTGTCAACTTCCCTACAATTTGCTTTATTTCGGATGTCGTGAAAGAAAAACAGCCTGAATTCTAACTGGAGAATACAAAAACACTTACACTGGGCGAAAGAATACTAACGTGGACCAAGGATCGATAACAAATTGCGGTATTTCTCGATGACAGAATAATAACTGTGTGAATCTGATGCTCACAGCATCATTGGTGTACCGTATACGAAAGAGGAACAACCGTTTTCGAACGACCAATAATTCATTCTGGAGTCTGCTTAAATGTTGGAACATTTCCTACTAACGGTGCAGCTGATTTGAGGAGACAGCAAATAAAAGTCATAGGTACATCGAGGTAAAGGCGAAGAGTCTTTTACCGACATTAGATCTTTCAGGAAAAAATATTTTATTTTCCTAACAACAAGACAGTCTTCCACACCTCGCAGCGCACAACCTGATGTTTAAAATCAATGACATTCCAGTTTTGGAAAGACAGCAAAGTTTGCTAACCTGAGCACAATTGAAATCTTTAAATTGCATTGCATTTAAAAAAGTTTGTGACGATGGTAGACAATTTATGGTTAACTAAAGTTGTGACTAAATTATTCCCGTTTCTGAACGGGATAAAACACAGGTTTCGCAATGCAGATCTCGAACCTTCGGCCAAATCACACACGTACGGGACGAGCGCTCTAAGCCACTAGGCGAGTGGAACTTTTCCTATGTGGTCTCCCTAAAACGAGAAGTTTCCGAAAGATGGACTCTCAAGCGAGGAAAACTATCCGAACAAGGACCTACAGACATAAGAAACTACGACACTTTGGCGTAGATAATCGCTGATACAGGGGCTGTTTTTTTCCTAATTAGACAAATATTAGATTTAAACCGAATAGGTTGATTCACATGGCAACGAAAAGAAATAACTTGATGTTCAAGGAACTTGATTTAACAATATACCCACTGTTCAGCAGAAAGTTAATATACTCTAAGATATTATCTGTAGCAATAATAAGCTATCAATAATAAAAAGAGTAAGCTATCTCACGGCGTCAAATGTTATTCCAGCATACCGCAGTATAAGCTGAATTCAGTTAACCAAGTGAACTCAGGTAATGATGGAGAAAACTACAAAGATGCGTAAGCAAACGACTTTCGTATAAATGTGAAAAATGGTGATTTAAAAGCTAAATTTTCTATTAAATAGGGAAAGCTTTCTGATTTTTTGATTAGAGATTAACAAAAATTTTAATCAGTGTACCTAGAACAAAGTTCGACGCAAAAGTAAACTGGAAAAACGTGTAACACATACACGTGCTCGGCTGCGATACAATTTCTGCCTGATTGGAGAAGTCACTCAACCACAGCGAGAAAGTTCTGTTAACTGTCTGTTGTGTAAGTAGAGGAAGGATTGTTCACTCACAGCCTTTAAAGAAAAACGATACATTTACAGCATTAGAGTAATGAGTGCACCTGCAGTTATACAGTATGTACATCACACAGATGTGGCAAAAAGTGACCAGCTTTAGCCTATTGTTATTGGACTTTAATTTCAAGATGATACCCGTTTACATTCAATATAAGTGATGACATTCGCAATTTTATCTTATGGCTGGGATGTGCTGCTGCACAGACCTCACTCATAACTCTCCATATTATTATCCTCTGTTCCTCAAACTAAGCAGTCGCATATTTAAGGGTGAAAATCTTGTTATCTATATGACCTAGTCGGAAAAATGTGTAAACTCCTTTTGACTCCAAAAACAAAGAATTACATGACACTATTTCACGTGATTGTATGATATTTCTGATGTCATAATTCAAAATAGAATAGTATAACTTGTAGGTAGTTCAAAATAATTGTTCTTAAAAGTGAAGATTTGAGCAAAATTAAGGCTAATGATTAAATTAACTTTGATGCATGACGAAATACGAACACAAAAAATGTTGTGGTGCGAAGAAGGGCAAACATCTGTGATTGCTTGCTTGTAATATATGATTCCCACTTTTATAGGAACTTTCCCAACTACACATTAAATATAATCGAGTCATCCTAATGAATGATGTTGAACTGAACAATGCCGTTCCATTTGAAGTCTTTCCTAGAGAAGGGACTTTCCGAGAATTTGCTTGAGCTACTTTCACGCAGCACAGAATCATTCTTTCTTCATGCTGTAATTGAAACGAACGGCTGTGTACGAAAACCAGAAAGTTTTAGTACGTTCAGTTCGAACGCTGTATTATGCAACTTTGGTTTAATTTGTGGTTTCTTCGAAAAATACAGTTAGGAAGAGGAACAACTACAGTGCCAGTCTCTTCCCTTTACGCCCCTCACTCGGTCGCTATACCCGGTAGCATTGCTGACCGCTCTATGGTGCGTAAATGCTCGACAAACCAATGTGGACTGACTTTGCGATCCCTACCGAAAAGGGAAATTAATTTCACATATTGTAATTTATTCTCATTGAGCAATTCATTAGATTGAGTTAAAATGTGAGACTAGAAGCGGTACTAGAATGTAGGTTCTCTGAACTTAAAATTAATCACAAAATATGAGAGAATTTCGGACAAATTCTAATTTTCTCCCGTCGGTCCCATTTTAGAATAAATTTTATTCAACTATTTTTTTGATATCAATAGTATTTTATGGAAAGAAAGAACTATTTTATAAACATGCATGTATGTTTATCTTCATCTTCAGAACACATCGGAGCCTGTTTTGACGGCTCTTGAAGACCCTTCGAGAGCTCTAGGAGGCTCCAGGCTGTCGGCGCTGGACAAGGTCCGCCTGAGAGTATTTTATGCGTGCAACTCAACTGTGCCGGTCAGCAGTGAAGAAAATTTCTGATGCCTGGTCAGTGAGGCCTGACTGGCAGGAGATATTTCATGAGGTTCTTCATGTTTCTCGAAGACATGTCAAAGAGCGGTTGCATCTCTCGGATGCTTCGTCATTCCTGACTACCAGGCTTGACGTTTACAACTCAAAAACGCCATGCAAAAACCGCTAGAATGAACACTGTTTTCCAGATCTCAACTTGCAATGCCAGCAAGTTGAAGGAAGACAACGTCATTTAATGAAATTTAAATACGTAAATGCACAAAATGAGCGAAACGATGACTTAAAATTCCCTTAAGTGAGAAAATTTTTATTTGTTATACTATTTATATAAACGTACACAAAACCGAAGGGCTCTTCGCTGAAATGAGCAGTCTTTTCTGGGCAGTTTCATTGCGTTATTGAATGCAAAATTTTTAACTTAAGCTTCATTGCAAGTAAAACTTACAAGGGCAGTTAATGTTTGAGCAAAGATTTATTTTCATTTTATCTAAAAATCCAAAAGATTCAAATCATTTGCACACGGTTACATCGTAAACAGCTCTGAATTAATTCATTAACACATTCAGAATAATGAAGCCTGGGGACTGTTGTCGCTATTATTAGTTTAAAATATATAAGGAGCAAATTAATTAAAAACTGCATCAAAGGCTGTCACTCGCCAATAGATTAACTATTAGGAATCTTCAAAGCATTTCAGTGTTGCATGCAGGAAGAAGTAATTTGTTACTTGTTGAATGTGTTTGGAGGACTCAACTCTAAGAGACCAACTTAAATTCAGAGTATTTCAGTTAGTTCATGTTTTGCTCCATCACATGAAAATTTTTAAATATTTCAGGACGACTACAACCTACGTATTATCAACAAGAATACTCCTGCTCTGTGGCCCGGCGGAGGCTGGGCAGTCACCTCGTTTGCGGCCACTGAAGAAACTACGACATACTAAGCTCTACGTCCCACATGGAACAGAAATGGATTTACGTACCTGGACTATGACTCGAAAACATTTTTAAAACGCTTCAACCCGCAGATTTTTTTGCGTTCAGAAGTAGAAGGTGGAAAAAATGATCACTAAAGTCTTGCATACAATGGATGATGTGGCACAAAACAAAGTTCTCTGTTTCATTAAGTCCATCAATCATCATGCGACTGGTACGATGTCGGAGTAGAGAATAAGCTACTACGGCTTTTGTTTTTCAGTTAAATATTATCGTAAATAGATACAAAAATAAGTAATACAAATATTCATTCTGACACCTATATACCCGTTTTTATAACAATGAATGAGTTATTCGACTGAAGAAATAGCTCAAATACTGCACTAACGTAAGAGGCCGTATGCGGTCGTCGGAACACACAATTTAAAGACCTATGTTCCATGCGTGTGTCTCAGGTCATCCAGTACTGAGTTATGGTCATGCCCTTCGTTTGCTATTTAAAGTGACAATGGTTTTGACTTCACTCAATATCCCGATGGTCGAGTTCGTCAAAGCGATTAGGTACCCGATTCGATGAGCTTCTAGCCAACGTGTAATTTTTTTGTCTCACTGTGGCGTCCGAGTGTGATGATTGCGTATGATTCAGTCTTCTGATAATTACGAGATCTCCTGTGAAATACAGCCGCTCAAACATTAAACAATCTAGACAAGTACTACAACACTGCGAGATTAAAACAGTTTCAAAGATATTCTTTTATTTCCAAATTAAAAATTTAATGATTTTCATTATTTATAGCAATAGATAGACGAAACATCTGAGCTCTGTTTAAAGCGAAAATGGCTACTTTTCAGCTAATGATCTAAAAAGATAATTCAGATGTTTTGCGTCAAACTTTGAAATTCTCCTTGGTAATGTTGGCTCCGCCATAGGACCAAACTATACAGTAATTGACACTGATTTGCTGTGCCGTTTTCGGAAAAAATAGTTTCATTCTTTTTTCCACGATGCATAATCCTGCAATAGGTAGAGAAATAATTTCAGTAGAGTGGCAATAGTCATTTATGAATTCCTCGTGGTGTATTGTTTTGTTTGTACACTTTGTTTTAGTTATACCACCAATTCTGTCATGTCTCATGTGACTGATTTGAAATACGAGAATGCTTGGCTTCGACGAAATACTCTTAGCTTTACTATATTTTTGACCACCCTAATATGCTGCCACAATCGCCCGTCTTTTCCGCCCTGAAGTATGCGACCATGCAAGCTTCGGTTAGCCGTCCAGTCGTCAATAGCCTCAGAAAGACGAGCGTAATATCATCGGATGCAAAGGAGCGGCTCATCACGCCACGTCAAGAAGCTTCTCGTCTTTGATATCCTGCCGGCAGCTCGATAGTCCCGAAAAGAATGCGATCGTTGAGTTGCGACACAAAGAATCTTGCGGTATTCCAGTGCGGCCACCTCGCTCTTTTATTGAGGCTATAGAGGCGGCCAGATCGCATTTGCATGGATGCGCTCAGCCTGCCCTAGTCCATGATTTGGCACCCTGTATACCCGTGGAGTCCTGGAAGCCCCACAGAACAAAATTCCATACAGTCTCAGGTACTGTTAAAGAGAAGTTATTGCTCCTGTGCTGGAGTTTCGGGTAAAATACTGTGGTTATTTCTTAACGCCTAATTGTTTGCTTGCAGATTCAGGGCTTTTTACCAGTAACCCAGCAGTTTGTTATGATATCGGTAGTGGCAAACAAATTAACGAAAGGCAGCAGTTGCTCAAATGGATTGAGTACTCGCAAATGATGTCGCCTGCTCCACTGAAACACTACAAAGTAATTTATACGCGGTACTCATTTCGTTCAATGGGAAATTCGTCATCTGTGTAAAATTTAATTTTTTCAGAGAGTAGACATAAAGTAAATGCCCAAGCCCTAAAACTGACTGCATCATCAGTCATGACATTTAGATTTCATGTCTGGCCGTTACTTATTTTGTTGCAACGTCCTCGCTGTGGCTTGCACGGCCCGCAGCTGTTGTGTTTGCTGGAGATGCCGAACTAAAATGACAAGTCAATTCACAATGATGCGTAATTAAATGTCGATAATAATCTCGTACATTTATTTTTATTACGTAATCTGATCATCAAGTGTTTCGCAGAGAGTGATAGAGAAAATCGTTCAAACATTTCATTGAAAAAGACAATTTTTCTTCGTTCCGACTTTCAGGTTTACCTTATTTATCTAATATCATCCCTGAAAGCGCACAGTTGAATACATTCCGATCCATCTCTGTTTTCCTCGGGAATATTATTGAAAGTCAACTAAACAACTATATTGTTAGCCACACTGCAGTGACATCACTCGGTTGGTAGTAAGCTTAATTTAGTCGGTTGTACAGCAGTTTTTCAAGTTTCTCATTCTATCATAACTTATTTGTGAGAATAGTCGACATGAAGTGCATGAGAATGAGGAAAATTTAAAAGAAGCTTAGTCAACATAAATCTAATTATGCATCAATCATGTTGTGAAAGTCTAATCAGTCAAATGATTTAAGCTTGTTTCGTTTCTCTCGATGAGAAATACTCGCCCAAGTCTGCCGTGAACAAGAGCTGGGACGGGAAGTCTGGTATAAGGGATTATTAGGAACGTCTGGAGAGAAAACCAGCATAAGGTTTTCCAAAAATCCTGTTAATCCTGCGTAAGCTTTTCTAGATGTTGTTTGAACACTCTAAGTAAATCAATTTCAATGCGTCAACTAGACGTAATATAAAATTGATTTCACAATAAATGAAAACTCGTATATTTCTTTATTTGGGAGAAAACATTGCAGAGCAATTTGTTTTACACAGATGGGAAAAATGTTAGGATAAAATAATATTTGATACAGATCGACCTGCCTTGAACATCTAGTGCACATTAAACGTTGTTGGCTTAATATTGTCAGCTTGCTCTCAGAAATATGTTACACGCACAAATGACTCATTAGTCTTTAATTTTTTTGGAAAATATGATGAAAATGGGGATAAGGACAAGTTTAAAGAAGATGGCTTATGTTGCGTCCTTTTTTGAAAGGTGATATTGCTATACTACCACTTTGAAATCCGTAATAAATTTCAGTACAGCAAAAAATTTTCATTCAGTTTTTGAATGCTCTGCATTATGTTAATTAAAATAATGTTGTATCCAGTTTAAATAATGATAATAACTCATTTAACGACAGCTTCGGTCATAAACTATTTAGCTGTCGCTTTGGCCTTCAGGCCAA
>JACJUY010011926.1:7244-21482 GCA_014220935.1 Platorchestia sp. MABIK | reverse complement strand
ATCCGGTCCGCTACGACGCGGATCTCGTTCGTCCCAACGTCACCTGCATTCGCCATTGCCCGCTCCAATAACGGGTCGGTTTCCTTGGCGCGCGTGGCTTTTAGCGCATTAACTCCCTCTTCGCCGCCGCCGAGGCCATAAGCAAAACGGAATCGCTCTGAATTTTGCGCGTCCTTTTTTAGCGCGTACTTCCCAGCAAAGTCGGGCGCCTTGTTCTGCAAATGACGAAGCAACCCGGAGACCCCCGGATCGTCCGCCACCTCGGCAAACGTCGGATCGGAAATGCTCTTTCCTGGGTTCGCCAGCCGCTGCGAAACGTCGTCCACATTTGTGGCCGCGCCTCGGATGACAGAGCTAGCAATGTCATCACGCCCGCGCGCCGTGAATGGCTTGACAAGTTGCCCGGCCTTTTCGGCCAACAGGCCTACCGGCTTTACGACAGCGGGCAATGACGCCCCGAGCAGCGCGCCCATTCCGGAGCTTTCTGGATCAATCAACCCTGACGACGCGCCACCGACTGCCGCTCCAGACCCCAGGCTCAAGGCTACATTACCGGCCATTCCGGCTCGGGTTGTCGCCGCCGGAATGGCTCCGAGACCGCCCGATTCCAACGCCGAGGCGACGCGCCCGGCAACCGGCAAGGCACTCGACGCCGCCTTAAATGGCAGCGCAAGCGCGCCGCCAACGGGGAACGTCCCGAGCACATTCCCGCCGAACCGCCCAATGCTGGCCGCCGTTGAATCACCAAATCTGGCATCGAACTCCGCCTTGCCTGCCCGGTTCATCTCGGTGATGCGCCGCGCCTCTTCCTCGCTGCCGAACGTCCTCGACAGGAACCCCGCCCCCGTATCGAGAACGTCCTTAACGCCCCGCGCCGCGCCCGTCACTCCGGACGGCAACATCGACCAAATATCCTTGGTTTCCTTAGCCCCCTTAGTGGCGAGGTGCTTAACAAGCGCAGCATCGTCATACCCGGCCTTTCGTGCGCCGGCTGTATCGAACCCTCGTTTGCTACCCATATAGTCGGCAATCTCGGTGTCGCTATAACCGGCCTTCCGTGCCGCTTCGACGTCAAACATGGTTATCTCTCGAAGGAATCAAGGGCCGGGCGATTCGCCCCTTTTGAGGACATATCGAACGAGTCAAGTCCGGGCCGCTGCTTTGGCGCCTCCCGGGTGGACGCGGCGGTCACGCCAGACACCACCATATCGGGCCGGGCGCCGTACCGCTTCGCCCGCTCGGCGAATCCTTTGTCGGTGAGCTCCTGCGCCTGGCGCGCTCCCTCGTACACTTGATCGACAACCATTTCGAATTCCTTGACCTGATTGGACGTCAGAACCTTACCGTTTGCCAGCGTGTTGACGTAGTTCCCTAGCCGGTCCAAAACCCCACTTGCCGCCAGCGCCATGCCAAGTTCCGATTCGCGAACAACTGACCCCGGATCAAGCAGCTTCATGAACGAAGTGGCCGCAGCAAGCGTTGCCGGCGCCGATTTTGTTGCGAACGGCAACGCCGCTCTAATCTTCTGAACGGCAGGATAGATTTGCCTGAAGTCCCTCGAAATCTTGTCGTAATCGTCTGATAACTTCATTTCAATGTCGACCTGCCGCTTCGCGGTCGCCGCTTCACCGGCAACGGACGCCATCTCCCGCTGGGTCGCGTTGAACTCTCGAGCGCGAGAGTCTGTCATGTTCTGTCCACGCCGAGTCGTTTCGGCGCTAAGAACTGAATCTGGCGAATTAGTTTTCTCGAACTGGTTCCCGACCATCGACGCCATGTACGGGTCGGAGTACTGCTGGAAGCCGCCGCGGTCGACCAGTTTCTTTTCGTAAGGCTTGGCGAAAGCCTCGCCAACCGGTCGGCCGAATTTGTCGAACTGCGTCGTCTGCGGCCGGCCCATCGAATCAGTCGAATCGATCGTCCGCGCCACCTCCGGCATGCCGAGATCGCTGGCCCCGGCAAGCAGCTGGATTTGGTCCGGCTTGTACCCTGAGGCAAGCGCGAGCTGCACCATCTCAGGCGTCCACTGCTTACGGCTCTGCTTTGCCATCTGCGCGAGTGGGTCGACCATGCCGCCGCTCACGCCTTGAACCGCCCCTTGAGCAGGCTGAGACGAAGGACTGTCCGCAGGCCCCCGCAATTGACCCATGAGCTGACGCATGGCTTCTTGCTGCTTCTGGCCTGCGCGAATACCTGCCTGGCGCTCTTCCGCTTGTGCCTGCAGGTTTTCCGCCTGCGCCTGGCGATGAAGCTGTTGCCCAAGCAACTGCTCCCCCTGCATCAAGCCGCTTTGGAAGCCTGCAAATCCATCGCCAAGGCTGGCCCCTGGCCTGAGCAGGTTAGCGCCCAGCCCGAGAAGCCCCATGTTTCTAGGGTTCATTAGTATCCCTTTATCTGCCCGGGAAACAGGCCAGCCTGCCCCTGAACCCGCATCGTTGGTTGGTTGTACTGGACGGCGTTTTGCGGCATTTGAACACCGGTGGTAATTGGCTGGGCACCAAGCGTCCCCGTTACCTGCGGCGCGGACTGTTGCGAGCCCCATGCAGTCCCGAGGCCGTACCCGCCAATCGCCCCGCCGATCGCACCTTGAATTGGACCGACCCCCTGCTGGGTCTGCGTGCCACCCAGGTTCGTCAGCCCAGCTGCTGCATTCATCATGTTGCCACGCTCGCCCTGAAACTGGCTCAACTGTCGGTTCAGTTGGTTTTCGGCCAGCCCTTGCTGGGCCGCGTAGTCCTGCATGCTCATGTTATTCAGCGTAGACCCCAGCGAGTCGCTGAAGGCGCGGTTTTGGCTCTCCTGGTACTGCCTCATTGCAGACCCGCCGAAAGCCCCCGCCTGCTGAAACTGACTCATCGTTTGCGCAGCCGTGCCAGTCCGATAAGCGTCCGTCATTCGCGAGGCAACGTCGTCCATTGCCTTGCCTAGATATGGATTCTGTCCCGCGTAGGGGTTCGTGCCGAGCCCTTGCCCGATGAACTTGCCGTTAATGGTGTCCTGCGCCATGCCTGCATACGCCTGCCCTGCCGGCTTGGCGTAATCAACCAAACCGCGCTCGGTCGTCATATCGACGTTACCGCTTGCCGCTCCCGCAAGAGCGCCCAGACCTGCGCCGACCAATCCCGGATTGGCTTTCACGAAATCGGCGACCGTCTGGCCCGCGCTGGCGGCCATCCTGGCGATGTCGGACAATCCCGTCGCCGTGGACTGCGGCACCCCTGTCACGCCCGCCCCGCCGCCTCCGAAATCCCATGCATCATTGGCCGTGCTTGGAGACGAACCCAGGCCGGCAAGTGAGGACGCCGTGCCGGCGGCCCCCAGCGCCTGTGTTCCGGTCAAGCCGGTACCAAGAACTCCCGAACCGGCCGAGGCACTACCGAGCCCCCCCGCCGTCGACCCGACCCCGCCAGCCGCACCACCCGCCGCCGCACCTCCTCCAAGAGCCGCAGAAGCGGCTGCCCCACCCCCTGCGATCGCAAGGAATGCCATCAGTTTCTGGTCGCCTAGGACGTTCTCCTTAAGGTCCGACAAGAAGTTACCTTGGCCGAGCTTCCACTGCTTGACCTCGTACCCACCAGATTGATTCGGCAACAGGCTGATCTGTGTTTTCGGATCCTCCGGATTCTGAAATTGCAGCGTCCCGTTCGGCCATTTCTTCACCTGCCCAAATGGAGATGAGTAAAGGAGAATCTTCTCGTCACTGTCGCCGCTCGCCAGTGGCGAAGGCATGTCACCCACAAGGGTCAGCTGCGACATGTCGAAGTTATTAATGGTGGCCATCAGACCGTCGCTCCTGTTCCGTCTACCCAGGCGGTGCCATTGCTGTCAACGCGACGCCCGAGGGTTGTATCAAAGTACGAGTCACCAACTGCAACTTGGTTGGCGGGAGGTCGTCTCGCCGTCGGCCCTGAGCGTGTGCGGTTAATCTCGGTTGCCATGCGTTTCAGCCGGTCCTCCAGCTCGCTGGCGAAGTGGGCTGCCGTGATCGGCGGTAGCCTACGTTTCTCGTCTATCATCGTTTTGCCGGCCGTGGAATATCAGTGCCGATGGCGGAAATCTCGAATGGGGCCTGCATCTTCAGGCGTGCAGAATGCCACTTGGCCTGCTGCTGGGTGTCAAACGACCCCTCAGCCCCGTTGAACTCCGCCAAGTCACCCGCCTCCCCTTCCTCAAGGTCGGCGCTTTTGAAAAACTGTGCGCTCGATGCACTGGACGTTCTCATCCACCGGGGGCGCAGCCTCGTCAACGTCGAGGCCACTGCATCGTCGCCCATCCAGCCGAGACGCATATCCGATTCCGCCGTTCGGTCTGCGCAGACCATTAGCCGACGGTCGTCTGCGAAACAATAAACCTCAGGCTGGCTATAAACAAATTCGCCCTGTATCCGCAACCGGTTCCGCCCCACAAACGGTGCCGACGCACTGTAGTTCACATGCCCCCATCGGCCGCTTTCAAGGTCCAGAACCAGCGCTTTATATGGTGCGCGAAGCACCCCCGTGGCATAAAACCAATACACCCTACGGCCATCGAATACCGCCTGAACGTCATAAAAAAGGGCCCCGGCGTAGCACTGGTCAAGAAACCAGCGACGAACCCCGGCCCCAATGGGCACAGGTCGCGTCCCGTCAAACGAATAAATATCATCAGGCCCCAGGAAAAGGATCCGATCCCCGACGTCCACAATGGATTGTGGGGCCGAGCATCCAATCTCGTTGCTGACCACGTCCGACGCCCAAATCACTGGAGCGCCGACATACCGCATGAGGTACATCGATCGTTCCTTGAACACGACAATATAGCTCCCCAGCTCAAACGCGGCCGTGACTGGCCCTGGTGTAGCAAGGAAGCGTCCGTTTGCGCTCTGCGTGGCAATGTCTGGCGTCCAATCCGTGTGGTTAGCCAGAGCACTACAGGCCCACCCGTCAGCGTCAGCGGCCGTCCCGAGCGCCATCACGAAGTTTTCAGCCACGCACAAAGCCGCAGCCGCTGGCGCTCCGGTGACAACAGAAAATGCCCCAGTAGTCGCCGCCATCATTGGCACCGTCACGCTGGCGGCCAGGGTCACATCTCCGAATTGTCGGAACGACATTCTTGTAATGTCGTTTGCAAAAGGGAAGGTCAGAACCTCCGTCCACGCGGGACTACCTACCGGGTCCAGTTTATACACCTGGCGGGTGGTTGCGACGTATGTCCGCTCATTCCCGGACAGCGCGATCAACGTCGCTGCACTGACGATCCGATTCGTGCCCGGCAATGGGACTCTATCCATAGCGGCAGGCAACGGCGCGTCTTGGTAACCCCGGTGAGTCGGAATCAGATTGGAACACTCGACAACAACACCCGGCGTTGCCGGGTCGGCATCCGGCAAGAACGATAACGGCGTCATCGGTTTCCTGTCAGGGCGCGGTAAGGGCGGGCCACCAGCGGGGTGTTACTGGGCATCCTCTGGCGCTCGGAGGCATTGAGCATCGCGTCGACCGCCTGCTTGTAACGACCTTCCCAGACCCCCATCATCGCTTGGTCTTGCAAGAATCCGGCAGCCTCAAGGCACGCCGCGAACAGGTAGATGTTAGGAGCCCTGGTAAGTAGCCAGTTGTCTGGATTGCTGTCTGTTAACGCGGGGACAGCTGGCACATAATAAAGCGTGTAGCTTCGGGCCGCGGATGGCGATGGATAGAGAATGAGCGCCTGGTCGCTCATCGTGTACCCGATCGGATCGCCAACCGTTCCGGTGTAGCGTTCGGCGCTACGTGAATCGATGTACGGAACCGAAAGCTCCCTTTCCCCCACGTAGCAATACAGGCGCTGAATAGCGTCACACTCCGGGGGGAGAAAAATCACCGCGCCATCAAAAACACCGTGCGCGGGCAGCTCCATCCGGCGGATCAATAGGTCGTTTCGAATGCGCGCTTCGGCCAGGTCGACTAATGTTCTGGCGACTGCCCCGATTTTTGAGTGCCCAACCCAGGAAGGAAGGATCTGGAGCAATCCTTGATAATTCACTTTCCGAACGGCTCGAAGCGAATAAAAGCCGGATTCTCCAGGAACCACCTCGTCACAACAGCCTGATCGAACGCGGTGCCGTCCCTTAGCATCTGACTAAAGACATTCGGCGGCATAGAGCCAACAACTCGCCCTTCACCCCACGCCCCGCCTTGCTGCCGGCTCGCCGCGCAATCATCCACCAGCTGATCAGCGACATACTCCTTTTCGCAAACAAGCAGGTCATCCTCAACATGCAAAGTGGACCGCACGCCATTTCGCCCGAACCCAATCGGCATAGACTGGTTTTCCAGCCTGAGAAATTCATCGAAGTCCATTTGACTAATGGCGGCCGAAGCCGCCGCCTCCTTTACGGTGTCAGGTTTGCGATCTTGAACATGTTCTTCTCACTGCGCACCTCAAGAGAGAGGTCGACAAGAATCTGCTCTTCAGTCGCGTCCCCCTTTCTGCCTAGCTTTTCCTCTTGCCATTCGCGGAGATAGGCCACTCGCAGGGCCGAAGGATCTAGCCCGAATACCTCGGAGCGCCCGAGGAGGATGTAATGCGGGACCAATGCGGACAGCCCGAAGTCGGACAGGTAGTAATCGGCAGCGCCAATGATTGTCACGCCCTTATTTCCTGCTTCGCGATGATTTGCCGCCACCCCCGCAAATGCACTGGCAGTCTGCTTGTGAGATGCCGACATAACGATCATTTTTGGCGCTTTTCCGGACGCATTGTAGGCCCCTGCCAACGCAGTTTTTAGAAGGGCGTCAGTGAACGCCCGGTTCGTCCCAGCCGTGGCTGCAGTACCTGGCGACCCAGACGTATGAGCAGGCGTTGCCCCCCCCGTTCCATGCAATGCATTCGTGTAGATATGCGGACCGATCCCGGCCGACTTCGATGCAACACCGGTACTACCAGAGACCGCGAGGTTGTTCGACAAAATCATCGCCTCGACGTCGCGCTTAAGCTCGATCATCGTCATGGCTTTATTGTAGGCCAGCATCGACTTAACCCCCGCCTTTCTCACCCTCTCGGCTCGACCACTAACCCCCACCGTCTGCTGAAAAATCTGGCAGTAGTTACCGATTCGCGTCGGCGCCGTCCGAGCACTAGTTGTCGCTGTGTCGCCGTCAATTGCTGCGTTATCCGCATTGGGCGAGCGAAGCACGTCGCGCTGATATTCGTGGTACGTCTGCTCTGCCTTCGCCTTTTTTAGGGACGAAAACACGGGGGTATCGTCTGGGTCCACGTTAGTAATGAAATCCGTAAGGTCCTCTCGGACGCTATTACGGATGTCATACCGGTCCTGTACGTTGGTAATTTTTGCCATGTCTATTATCCTCGTTGTGCGAGAAACGCAGCGAGGTCGTCCGGAGACGCCCCTTTCTTCGAGAGCTTGCCAATCAATTTTTGGCTCTCGGCCTGCGCGGTTCGTTTCAAGGGCGGCGGCTTCGGCGCCTCCCTTACCTTGTTCTGGACCTGCGGACTCTTGTCACGAATCGCTTTCATGGCGGCTGCATCTTTCAGCAACCTCACGAGACGATGATCAGGATTTGCGGCCAGTTCTTGCGGGCTGAATCCGTAAGCCGGACCAGCCGTGTCGTAGATCTTTTGTACTTGATCGGGCGTTATGCCTGCCTTGCTAAGCGCCTGTCTCGACGCCTCCATTTTCTGAACTACCTTGTACTGCTCAGCTTGAGACAACTGTTTTCCGCTCGACTCTTGCGCCAGCTTGATCCGAGACACAATGTCATTCAGGACCGCTTGCTTAGCGGCAGCCTGGTGGTAGGCGCTCGGATCGCTCTGAGCAAGGCTTAGGAGGTCCCCAGGGCTGTAGACCCCCAACGCCTGATGCACAAGCGCCTGAAGCGTCTGCAGCTCGGACTGCGCGTTTTGTTGAACCATGGCGGCGTAGTCCATGGCCTCCGACGAGGCGCGCTGGGCATCTGCATGAGCCTGCTGTTTCGCAGCCTCCGCAGCGCGCGCTTGCACATAGCCTGCCTTTAGCTCACCGACCGTTACCAACTTTTCAACAGTTGCGCCGTCATCGTCGGTTACGGTGACTTTGTGCCGGCCTCCCTCGCCTTCGACTTCGCCCTCGACTTCGCCCTCGACTTCGCCCTCGACTTCGCCCTCGACTTCGCCCTCGACTTCGACCTCGACTTCGCCCTCGACTTCGACTTCGCCCTCGCCCAGTCTCGCGACTAGACTATCCATCGGGTCTGTTTCTTGCCCCCCTGTTCCTTCGGCGCTTTCCATGTTGCTCTCCTTGTTTTATGAAACGCGGCGCAGTGTCCGTGACACGATACTGTCGCGCCGAGCCTTCAGACTTTCCCAGTCATGGGCCGCCATCTTCCCCCCATCAAAAAGACTGGAGAGAGCTGCCTCGAACGAGGCGACCACTTTCAGTTGCTGGGCTATCAGCGTCAATCCCTCCTGATCCTTCAGCGGGCATTCGGCTAGCCGCTGATGGCAGCTATCCCTCAGCGTTTGCATGGCGGAAACGAACGCCTTGTTCTCCCGCAACAGGCCCGCTTCTCGCCCAAGATCAATCTTCTCGTTTAGCGTCATAGCATCATCAGCATGATTGCAACATCCTCGGCGTCGCGCTCGACTGCGTTCATCTCGACCTCCTTGTCGAGATCTCCATTACTCAAGCGCGCCCAAGCCGCCCGATCCGATTTCGTCGCCCCGTAGAACGCTGCCCGGTCCAACAAACGGGTCAGGCTGCGCCTCCGTCTGCTCGGGCTCGATTTCCGCGCCAAGGGCACGTCCGTTGGCATCCCTGACAATCCGCACCTTCCTTGGCCTGGAGACCTCGCGAACAAGGTCGGCCATCATCAAATCAGACGGACTAGCGAGCCCTCCTTCCGTTTGCGACCGGTGCAGATCCCGCGCGTACCTTGCCTCGTCCGCCTCGATCCGTAGCCGAGCCGCCGCCGTAATTTTCTGCGCATCCAGCCCCGCCTTAAGATCGGCCTCTAGCTTTGCCATCTCAATTTCGTGACGCTGGATCGCCATCAACTTCTTGGCCTCGAAGTCCTGCTGCGCCCGCGTTTTCTGCGCATCGGCCTTGAACGCCATCTCGGCCTTCTGGAGTTCCGGCCCGGGCGGAGGCGGTTGAGGAGGAACCATCTCGCCGGGGTCGTTAAAGAATTGTTCCGTGGTGCTGAACCCCGAGTTTTTACCAATTTTGTCGGCCACGGCGTACAGGTTTTTAGCGGTCACCATCGGGCCGTTTTGCCCCTGAATGCCCATCTGCATGGCCTGCAGCTGGATTCCCTGGATCCGCGTGAGGTGCGCTAGCATCTGGTCCTTGTTTCCGGTGCCGAGCCCGACATTGATGGTCAGGTCGTATTGGTCTCGCCACTCCTGCGGATCCATCCTGACATACTTGCCGGCAAGTCGGAACATCAACGGCTCGATTTGGTATTCGAGCAACAGCTTGAGGATCCCTTGAAACATCGGCACGACCAGAGTCTCGGCCAACACCCTGGCGATTAGCTCGACCCGCATCTGGGTCTGCTGCGTGAGCAGCGCGGTGCCGCTGGCTGTTTTGTTCAGTGCGTCGGTTGAGTTGCCCTGAAAATACTGGTTGACCCCCGTTCTATCCTGCCGCATCCGACCGATATATTCGAGCATCGGAAAAGCCTGGGCTCCAACCCAAGTGCTGTCCATCGGACTGACTGCTCCCGCGACTTTCTCGCGGACATAGCCGCCCGGAGTAAAGTTAAGCATGTCATCGACGTTGGCTTGTGGGTTGCCATTAAGGTCCGACAGCACCCTGTATCGAGGCGTGACGCTAAAAGCCAAGCCATTTAGCATCTGCCGGGTGACCTCGGTGTTGAGCTGCTGGATATCCGACACGATGTCCGCAAGGCTCAGCCCGTCCCACCGGTGCTGGCGCAAGATAGGCACCCCGGACGCGACAGGGACGTGGGAGCACTCAGTGTTCTCCAGGATTTTGTCGCCGACCCGGACAATATATCGGCGCTCCGCAATCCCGTCGCCGTCATAATCGACAAGCACCCACTCTCTGCGCAGAGTGCCTGTTTGCATCGCCTCGTCGCTGCGATTGTCGCTGACCGACGGCCCTAGCGCATCCCCCGACATCGTTGAACGATAATCAGCCCCGCCGCCAAGATCTGATTCCAGGTCAAGATCCTCCGCCTCGACCTCATACCCGGCCTCACGAAGATAGGAGAGCGTCACCCCCTCCCGAATGCAGACGTATGGGCAATCCGACAAAATCGGCGTATGCCAATCCCTTTGGACCAGCAAATTTTCGGGCGGGACGTTATCTACCTTAATCGTCCCGAGCCGCCTGACGATGCGGACATGGACCGTATATGCCGGCTCGCCGATCTCATTGACCGTCTGCTCCGCATTGGTAATCTCGACCTCACCCTGACTGTCGAGCTGCGCGAGGGTATAAGACAGCTCGTCGGCGCTCAGCCCAGTAAATTTTTGCTTGTCAACAACGCGCCGGGTCTCATACCGCCACGTAACCGCGCCATTACGCATCAGCAGCGCATCTTTGATCGCCGTGTGTAGGATCAAAAAGCCGTTATTTTGCTGATAAAAAACGTAGTTGACCGACTCGGTAGCTTGCTCCGCTCCAGCCTCGTCCGCCGGCTGGCGAGGCTGAAACTCCACCGCGTGCTCACCGCCGACGAACATTTTTGTCACCGTCGGCACCACCCACTCGATCGTGTCCTGAGTATCCGACGTGACAAAGGTCGACAGTCCGTTGTCCTCTACGTCCTCGGGGATTTGGTAGTACTCGCGCAGCGCCTGACGCCGAGCGCTGGCTAAGCCCCCGTGAACGTATGCCTTTGCGTCATCCTCCAGGCCGGAGAGGATGGACAACAGCTCATCATCGTCCATCGGGCCGCCTTCTTGCGCCCCGGGCAGATATTTCCTCACCCGGCAGATTGCCCCGTCTGAGTGGCCCCGGCCTGCGTGGCGCCCATCATGGCAATAAGCCGGTCCAGCATCGTATCCCAGCGCTCCCCTGACCACCGCTCTTGTGTCGCCTGATCCAATAAATCATTAAGCTCCGATCGCGTCATACCCTGCTCCTTTGCACCCGCTTAACATTGGCCCACTGCCCGGACCCAGCAATGGCCATACTCATTTGTCCGTATCCTCTTAGCGCGTCAGCCGCATGACTCGCGTCGTCATGCACTGGATCGCGACCGGTGACGCCACTGCCTGACCTGCCGTATCGATAGCGCCGCAGGTGATTAAGACCCTTAGCACATTTCGACCGATCGATC
Source organism: Platorchestia sp. MABIK (assembly GCA_014220935.1). Lineage (NCBI taxonomy): Eukaryota > Metazoa > Arthropoda > Malacostraca > Amphipoda > Talitridae > Platorchestia > Platorchestia sp. MABIK. The sequence goes on along the minus strand of JACJUY010011926.1, from coordinate 10,215 downwards.
CACAGAGACCCGAATATACTCCTAGTCGCCTCGATCCCGCTCGAAAGCAAAGCCACGCGAGGGACAATCTGCACCCTCCGCCCAAGGGCCGTGACCTGCTCCTCAAGGCTTGTGCCAGTGCCAATCTCCACCGCCGCCGCGTCGTGCGGCAGGTAGTCAGTGCCCCAAACATACCGCCGCGCCTGGAGCTCCTTGACATACTCGGAGATCTTTTGCTGCGACCCCTCAATGTAATCAATGACCCTCGTCTGAGCCCCGACCTGCTGGATCATCCAGATCGCTGTTTTGTCCCGATACCCAATATCCCAAAATGTATCCACCGGCTTGCCGTCGTAGTAAGGGACGTCTGTGATCCTCCCCTCCTCCTCGGCCTGTCGCATCTCGGCCGCGTAGACCGAGCCCTCCAGCAACTGCCTGCAGCGCCCCTCCCAAACGTGCAGCCACGCATCGTAATCGCGCGACTTGAGGGCCAACATTTCCTGGCGCAGGACCTCCGGAAACCACGGGTTATCACGCCAGTTAAGCTCAACGTCGAGCAAGTCCTCCGGCGGATTGTCCACAAACCTCTTATAGGTCGGGTCGTCATCCAAAAAACAATTCCACGTCAGCCAAATCTCGGACCCCTCATTACGGACCGTCGGTATCAGCACCTCCCACGAATCGTCGGAGACCGACTGGGCCTCCTCGACCCAGGCCACATCGACGTCGGCATAGCTCTTGATCGACTGGATATTTCGCCGCAGCCCCTCAAAGCCAAAGGACGAGCCGTGGACGCCCTTAATCACCGACTGCTGCACGTCAAAATACAAGCCTGCATTGAGCTTTGAGATCTGGTCCGCGAGCGTCCTATGGACAGACTCAGCCATGGACGTCTGGTATTCGCGGCAGCACAAGACCCGAGTCCTGGCCTGCATCGCTTTGATCAACAGGATTCTGGCGACACCGATAGATTTGCCGCCGCCCCGTCCACCCCGGATCGACTTGTACCGATGCCTCTCAGTCAGGACGGGGAGCAGCTTGTCAGGGATGTCGCAATCAATGGAAACCGGCTGCACTGATCAGTCGAGGTCGGAGTCTCGCCCACGTACCGGGTTGACATTGAGGACGGCGGCCACAAAAGGCCCCCCATTTGGGCCGCTATGCTCAATTTTGCTGCGATCCTGGTAATCGGCAAAGCGACTACCGATCATCCTGGCCCAAACCGCCGCATTAAATTTGTCTGCGGTCATCCCTTCGCGGCCGGCCCGCTCCCACCAGACTTGGCTAAGCTCTTTTGCCCTTTCCATCGCCTGGCAAAAGTCTGGATGGACCCCAGTCCAATTGTGCAGGGTCTGCCGGGTCACGCCGATCGTGACGGCCATCTCCACCACGCTGGCGCCATCCGTCCCAAGCTCAATGACAAGGCCGCAATATTCGGGTTTGTACTCTGATTTGCGGCCAGCCGGCATCAATCGCAGCAGACGATTACTCGCCCGCGCCTACTAATGGGAAGAGGAGAGGCGTGACTACGCGCCATATCGATTGACATTATATCGTAGCCCGCCATTTGTCAACCGGCCGAGCGCTTGATTGCAGATTAATCTGCCTGGCTGTTGACATGGATGCACGCCGAGCGTACCGTCACTATATCCACACGACGTTGATACTGCGCCCCAGGAAATCGGGGGCTGGAGCAAAAAAAATGAAAATGACAATCAAACCCACCGGCCTGGGCTCGTATATCCCTCGCATACGATGACGCCGACAGCAGCGAATATAACGCGACGCGCAGAGGCCAAAGGGTCATGAGCAACCCTGACCGAGCGCCGACCCGCTACACGTGGCGCAGCCCCCTACCAATGCCGGGACCAAGCGACATCGTGACGGCAAGGGGAGACCTAACCCAGGCCGCCGCAGCCAAAATCGCCGGCACCCCTCGCCCTCGATGGTCCGAGTACGAGTCGGGCAAGCGCTCGATCCATTGGGCCGTCTGGGAGCTCTATCTGCTACGGACATCCCAGCACCCGACATACACCCTGACCCCCAATCCATGGGCACAAGGCGCGGATCAATCGTGAGCCGGCACGCCAGCTACAGGATCGGGGCGGATCCTATTTAGCCGCTCGATAATGAGCTCCAGCCTCGCCAGCGCCCCCCACGCAGCATGAGCTGCATGCAATAGTCCGCTCTCCGGGTCGGCAGCGCACCAGCTCTCCGCCAGGAGGTGCCGGTACATTGCGTCGGTATACCGATCGACCCCGTGGTCTACATAGCGCCACCCGCCCGGACAGTATTTGGCCGCCCCGTAGGTGGACACCTCGGCGACGGCCTCAAGCGCCCGAGCAAAGTCCCTGATCATCATCCCGGCACGCGGCTTGCCGGCATCGAGCTTGACTCCTGGCTCATGCTGGGCTGACCCGTAGTGCCCGGCCCCCCCCGGGGCGGGCGCCCCCTGATCGTACCGACGACCTGACGACACATCCACGCCGCCCCATGCAGCGCCGCTAGGCGCTTGCTCGACCTTATTGCCCCTCTCCCTCATGCGCCAATCCTGGCGATGATTTTTATCACTTACTCTTCCCCTTCTTTTTTTTGCGCGCGGGAATGGTCAATTTATCATGCCCCGCACCTGCGAGCCGTTACTAATCTGTTACAAATTAATTGTCCTCAGCACTTGACGTGACCGTACGCCGGGCGTACTATCACTAATACGGACTGACCAACTTAGTCCCCGCCCCGGCGGCCCCGGGAAGACTGGATTGTCGGGACGGTCGAGAGCCGGCTGACTCGAATCGAAAATTTACGGAACGGCAAAATGCAAATCGCAACATATCAAATCAACGACATCGGCCTCCAAGAGATCCATGATTTTTTGAAAAAAAACCACAAGTTCGGCGACCTGATCTCTCAGAAAATGCTATACGCCTGGGCCGACGAGGCTGAGCGCCAGGCGAATATGGGCAATCCTCCGGCCATTGAAATCAAATCCTGG
>JACJUY010011924.1:0-23881 GCA_014220935.1 Platorchestia sp. MABIK | reverse complement strand
TTAGCTCGGGCTCTCACATTGAGCCCCTGGAAGCGCTAATTCCCATAGATACAATAGTTGTATCCCCTTGAGGGGCGATGTGATTGAAAATGAAGCTCGACCTACGCCAAGGTCAAGGTGCGAGATGCTGCGCTTCGTCATAGAGGGCGTTATGATGGTAAATCACGAGTCTAGCAAGAAGTCCCTGGACATAATAGCTAGGAAGTTAGGTGTGGCAGGGTATCCAGTCTTTCCAGAACATAATTGGAGAAACTCTGGTTGACGGGAGTTAACATTTGAGATCAAATGCAGACAATGTACCAAGCAGTGCTTTAAGGTTTACCAATGAACCCGTGAGTGCTCTTGTTTTTCAATGGTATTGCAGATTTTGAATAGACAGAAATATGAATATTGTAAGCCTAAAAATTAATATGTCTGGTAACGTTCAAAATGGACTTAATTTATCAACATTTACTGGTAGCTTCTCGTATTCTTATTTTTATTTACTAACATTTACAGTTAGTTTCTCGCTTTATTGACAACATCTGTTGCATGAATATATATATATACATGTATATATATATATATATATATGTATATATATATACATATATATTTATACATATTGATCTGTAATCATTGCTGGAAACTATTGTATTTCTCTACTTAAAACACTCGCTTCGTCACTAGGTCATTTACTGCTTTCCTTTCTTTGTACTTCCACACATCTTATTTGCACTAATTGCTGCTTATTTATAGTGGATTAGATGGTTGCATTGCTTGCCCTGTTCGCTTAGACCGCAGAGGTCTCCAAACAATTTAATGTAAGACTATTTTCTACATTCATACTGGCCGAAGAAATGAAACATGAAAAAATTACCATTTAATTCAGCAATTCCAGTCGTGAGAATTAATTTTTCAAGGTCACCACCCAGGAATTTGTTTGGCTGGCCGGATGTGACCCGCGGACCATAGTTCGGAGACCCCTGGCTTAAGAGGATGAGATAACTTTTGTTTGGCATATTTTGCGATAACGTAATATTCTTGATTGTCATTACGAAACTCCATTCGTGAATGTTTTGCGTTGTAGAGGCCTAAATGAAATTACAGATTTAGGAAATTTCTTTAGTTCGTGGCTCAATTCTTAAATTTTTGTTCTGGTAACCCCTAACTTTTAGTCCTATCACTTGATCCCTATATGATGTTTACTCGTGTTTACCCATAATCTATGCGAAGGCATTTTGAACGTACTTACTTAATATACTGTGTGTGTATTATATGCTTTGTATTTTATATAGAATCAAAAATGGCGTGAATAACCATGTGGATGGTTATTAACTGGTTATTTAATAAAATTATGTATCAGGAGCTAAATGAAAATAGGATAGCATTCGCCACTGTGTTTTTGAAGCTCGTAGGATTTCTTATTGACGAAATTTATTTTAGAATCTGAAAACTCTACTTTGAAGTGTGTCCTATATTGTAGGCCTCATTATTTCCATGAAATGGTACTTCGCATGCGTGTAAACGTTCACTCTGTTGTTACGGGAGGATCTTGGAGGACTGTGAACGTCAGCGAAGGAGAAAATGTGAATGCTTTCTGCTTGTAATTCATGCCCTGTCTCGTGATATGACATTGGTATCTAGTGAAGCTTTTCTTAATGTATTATATAAACGGCTATTATACGTATTAAAGTGCACACTCGAGTTTAGTTGCAGGAAATTATCGAAATTGGAAAAAAATTCACCTTCGAATTATTTAATTTGTATAGCCTTGTGTAGTGCAACCAAATATTTGTTTTCGGTAACAGTTTACGTCAATCCAGCTAATTTTTTATGTCGTTATATGACAAATAAACGGACTTGGCAGTGAGAATTGAGATGATGATGATGATTCGGAATTTATTGAGGAAAACATTCAAGGTGTGATTTGATTTGCGTAAAGCTGTATTTTAACAAGGAAGTGTTTTTGGAGCGTCAATGGAAGGGTAGAGGAACACCGGAAGTTGTGATTTATTTGTTTAAGACAACTTTGAAAATTTAGTTTGACGGACTTTTCGTTACGCGAAGCATATAATGATTTGACTTCAATGGTGCTTATAGGAGTCTTATTTTCATGATTAAAAGAACATTTATTGATGCGATAATTACATTCCAAAATGTTTGCATTAATATATGTTCCTATAACGTTGATTCTACTTTTTATTTTGATTCAAGTTCTTGTATAGTATAAATTATTGAATCGAATTGAAATAATTACCAGTCATCCGTACCTTTTCTTAAGCCAAGGATATTATTTTATTTTATAAGCCAATAAATGTTCCGCAAATAAAACATTGTTAAAGTCATTGACCTATCGCTTTGAGATTTTTCGGTGTTTAGGTAACTAAGGCCAGTTGAAAGAATTTCAAAATAGTTGATTTCATACCAATGTCAATTGCCGAGTCTGCAGGTGACGCAAGTCCCATTTTAGAGTAAAGTGCTCGTTGAAGTACTCGGGTTGACCAATGGAAGCCGTTAAAGCATTCTATTGCTTTATGTAAACTATTCTTTTACAGACATTTAAACAGTTTTCGCCAATTTTCTACGATATATGGCTTGTACTATGCTCATGGTATTTTAAAGTTTCAACGAGCAATTGATTTTTCTTAGCAATTGAGCAATTATGGATTTTCATCATTTTTGTCTCACGATTATTTGCATTTTACACAGAAATTCGGCCAAAAATAAAAAATTCATAGGTATAACCACCGTTTTTTTCACGGCAAATCAGAAAAAATACTGGTTTTTACCGTTTCCAATACCCGAGTTTTACTGTTATTTCACGGTAATTTCATATAAATTAATATTTTTGCCGTTTTTTATTTCCGGGTATTACCGTTTAAAGCACTGAAACTCCTCAAAAATCACGGTTTTTCACCGTTTTTTGCCTCCAGGTTATACCGTTTTTTTCACGCTTTTTTGTTGGCAGCGAAGTTGCCATACATTTTACCGTGAAATCACGGTGAAATTTTTTACAGTGTAGATATTAATGACAGTACTAGGTAAAAGGTATAAATACGCTGTTCGTTCTTTTAACAAAATGATCATCAAAAACATTGCTTGTTTTTAACTTTTTAGCAAAGTATTTTAAGTCTGTTTCGCTTACATTCGGTTTCAAACAATTAAAAATAGGTTCAAACAGAAATTACAGTCGGAGTCACCAAAAAAAGCGAATCCGGGTTCTACTCCACGACATCGGAATAAACGACTCATTCAGAAAAACGACTCCACTCCAAAACATGCGGCTCCCGCGACTCCCGGACTTAGACACCCTGACAAAAACCCACACAAGAACAAATTTGCGACCACTGCAAGCCCCGACTGTCAATATAACTCCTACCGGAGAAATAGTGGCAAACCCCTTTTCCGCAAGCATTGCAAACATAGGGGACGACGTGAAACGATCGCTCAGGATAAATTCTGCCCTCAGTTTAGCTGATGGACACTGTCTCTTTTACGGCGTAATTATTATTTAACTTGGGTCAGAACAATCTCACACTGAAACAATTTTTAAAGAAAAATTTGCCTCCTCAACAAAAAATACAAAAAACAAAGACCAGTAAACAAAATTTGTAAATAAGGACAAGGGCAGCATCGAAATGATCATGAATAAATGTATCGACGGTAAAGACTTCACTCTTGGTGTTGGGGACCTCATCCCCAGATGATTTTTAATGTGACCAGAATGCAAAATCACGTGTTCGATGAAAGAGAACTATCCCTTAATAGACGGCAATTTATCCAAAATCAAGTGTCTTCACAAATTTTCCCGAGATAATAACTCATCGAAAGCTGACCAGTACAGTGCTCTTGTAAAAATGCATAAAGGAAATCATAGTGCTCCCAAGTCGACTTAGTGACTCTAACATTGATCGAGTAAAAACACTATGTTCAATATCACGACCAGCAAACTGGGCCGCTTTGAATCGAAGGCTAACAAAGAATGTTCTCCAAAACATCACAAATGTTCTGCGTTAAAAGAGCATCGTCACCCGTAGAATTAATTTCAAAATAAAACATATCTGAACGCGCAACCTCAATGATAATATGACATCTATATTCAACGAGTTGCTGATTTATGTACATAAAAGTTAATAACCACATCTCTATTTCCAACAAAAAAGGCGTGAAGACATGGAAATGGTTTGGCTCAATGTTCAATTAAACCAAAACAAGTCTTTGATTATAATTATTAGTAGTCTTTACCGACACCCATCAGCCCCGCTGCGTCTAACACTAGATTTTATTGAAAGTACGTTTAAATTGATCGTAGTATTTCAAGTATTTTATACAAATATACTTTTTTATCGAGTGACTTCAATGTAGATCTGACTAGTTAAAAAATTAGCTAAGCATTAAATAGTGTAGACTTTACTTCACGCAAATGGTTCAAGAAACGACGCGCATTGCTAAATTTTTTTAAAAACATTTCAACTCTACTAATTTTAAATAATTCACAAGTCCTGCTCGGCACAGATATTTTAACTTCCGCTTCCGATCACCAGTCAATAGAAAGTTAAATCAATGTTGCAAAGCAGAAAAAAAATTCTGTTAGATAACAAACATAACGCATGAAAAAATACTTCTAACCTGAACAATCCCAGTAAAAACTATTTGACAGGGGGAACGAGCTTCAAAGCATGGAAAAAATAAATGATTTTCCTTAACAAATTTAAGTTTTCCAACTTTTAACAGCAAAATAAAATCCAGAACAAACATGGGAAATCATTAGAAGAATTGTTCAATGTGAAAACTCAGGCACAGAGGTAATTCTCAAGACCCATTGAAAACAGTGAATAATTTCAACACTCTTTTCGCAAAAGTTGATGAATAAGGTTTTGATGAAGCACTGAACCTCATTCCAAACCAACTCACAGATGTAAATCTAAGTAATGCTTTATCTCCTGGTCTTAGAAACAAACAAACTAACCCAGAAATTACAGAAATTACTGAAATTTACATAAGGAGTCAAATAGGATGGTATTAGTCATCAATACATCAAAGACAGTTTCCATGCAACGGATCGTTGGTTTTTAGGAAATAAATACATCTATGACCATAAACAAATTTCCAGATACGTAGATTTGTCCCACAATTAAACTATTGCACAAATCTGGTTACATCAATGCAGCTTCAAATTATGGATCATTCAATTTCATTCGTGTTTTGTTCAAAATCTCAGAGAAAGCAATAAGACCTCAGATCTCGACTTACAAGGATGATTCACCTGTATACTTCATCAGAATATGCATAGGAGGAACACCAGTAAAGATGCTTTACATAACATCACGTGTGTGCCCCCTGCCCCTATGTAAGCCACTTGATTGTACTTAGCGTAATCTACCCGGGCATGGGCGCACTTCGTTCACGTCTTCCGCGCAACAACCTTCTGTTCGTCTCCGCTTGTACCAGTAACGTTAAACGAGAAGAGCGTTTCCCTATTCCTCCAAGCAGAATACCTCGTGCCTCCAAGAGCGGGAGCAACAATCACCCAAAAAATAAACGGAGATATGACGATATGACGAAAAACTACAACCTCTCCCTACTACATGAGCTCTCCAAAGCGTTCGACAATGTTGAGCAGAAAAGACGTTTGCAGAAAATTTCAATTCTTTATTGGAACAGACTCACAGTGGTTTGAGAGATGACTGTTACTGTTAAATAGTTCTCATGCAGTATGCTTAAACAACAAAATGTTTCCATTTATTACGAATAATTTTGGCGTTCCTCAAGGATAAATCCACAGCCGGCTCTTTTTTTATTTTCATTTATGAGTTCTCCTCCATTCCACCAAACACAAAAATATCAATGTCTGAGATGATGACCAGATTGTCATGACAAGTTCTATAGCTAAACAATCAGAAAAACAAAATCAGCATTGAAAACCTATTTAACAACTTGAAATCGTGGTGCAAATAAAATGGCCTGCGACTTAATGTAAGTAAAACGAAACTTCAATTTTGGGTCCAAAAATGCACTCACAAAGTTGCCTGAACTAACTTTGATGGTTGGAAATGATTAAATTTACCCCATAGAAAAAGCAAAAACCTTCATAATGGGTTTGACAACATGTTCAAACCTCACGTGGAAGCAATGTGCAACAAATGGGTGGAAAGTCAACGTATTTTCATCGCTGTAAGAATGTCCTTCACGAGAGGACTAGATTATTGGTCTTTCGGTCTTCAGTATTATCTCATTTTGACTACAGCATTTTAGTTTTTAGAGACATGCCTCCATATCTACATAAGTAGTAGCAAAAGGGCATGAACTTTACAGCCCACGTAATGTGAAAATTTTTTTATTTAAAATTCATTTATTTATTCATTTAATTTTGGATAACATTAAAAGAACGATACTAAAATATTTAAGTCTAATTGTTACTGTTCTTTTTAATTGCTCAGCAGTAAACTCTGCTGTCCATCACAATTCCACCAAGTGAGCAACATATTAGCGAATGCTCCAAGAGCAGTCGGACCGAAAGGGGACAGCCCTACCTTAATTTAGGCTGCACCCAACAACCCATATTTCGCTGCCAAGAAATGGTGTGTCACACAACGCCAATATTTATTTCTGAACAACTTCATAGATTTCAGGCCACATCAGAGCTGACCAGTTGAATTTGGCAGCACCGAAACATTTGTCAACCGCTCGGTTAGGTTCGAGAACTTTTTTTGCGTCATTGCTTCTCGCTGTTAGTTCTACCCAAGAAGCTAAAATAAAAATAGAACAACATTTTTCATAGAGATTGGGCTCTGGGTAAAACTTTGTAGAATATAATGCGATACAGGGTCCACCAAAAACTGTCACAATAAATTTTTTTTCAAGTATTGTTGATATTTTTAGGGGTTTTTTAATATTCCAGTTTAAGTTTTAACCTTGCTGAACTATTTTTGTGTTGGTATTATCATTCTGTGTTCTATTTCCAAGATGTTGTTTCCGAAAAATCTTTAAGGAAAAATTTCCAGAAGTGATTTGACCGTTGCACCAAATCAGGTGGCAGCCGTTTTGAAATTGTGAACTACATCCTGTTCAGGATTTAACCCTTTCCGGTTATGTAAAAACTGTTATGACTTGTGAATCTGTTGGAAATTTGTAATAATTTTTTGTGTGCCAGTATTTTTTGGTGGAGCCTGTATTTTTAGAAATGAAAAAGCAAACACTAATTGACACACTAAATGATACTAAGAAAATGTCGAGCATCAATTACGTCGGAGAGAAGAGCACCACGAACAATGACTGTAAATCGTTCATAGCACAATTATAGAAAAATTATCATGACCAAAAAATGTTGATGACGGTTTTCTGAACCAATTGGCGAAAAAAATTCGCACAGATTATGTGAACCAGATTCATTTCGTTTGCATTTGCGCAGGGAAACCATCGGTAACTTACAGTTCGCAATTTGCCGGTCACCATGGATTGCAAGCTACTATGAAGCGTTCTGTCTGGCACTCTTATGAGTGGCAATCCAGTAAAATTAAAACAAAACGTAGTAATCAAAATCCTGTTCGAAAGATTAAAATTAAATTCATGTTTCCCATGAACTATTAAAACCAATGTGGTATGATAACTTCAACGAACTAAGTTGGATTGAGTCACCGTTTATTAGAAATAAGGTTCGCGTCAAAAGAATCAGCATGGAGCCACTCAAGTATTACAGTAAAACCCTTTTCATCAGGAGATAGCAAGCTAAATAATGTTGAATTAAGCACCCCGGGGTAATTAGCGAAACCAAACAGCATGAGAGAGAAAATCACAATGAGATGTAAACAAAGCTCACATTCAGGTAGAATGAGCGCTCAAGAGCAGTAAACATTACTACAGCAAGGCCACATGCATCCATATTTCACAATCATTTGAGGATGATAGAAAACCTATGAAATGCATAAGGTGTATGTTGTTATGGCATGTTTATACCTGTATCATGTTTCTTCATTAATTTTTTTACGCATGAATATCACACTCCTGAAGATGTGATAATAAAATCTACTCTACTACTCAAAAATAATCGAAACAGTGATTGTTCACATAAAAATGTCAATTTGAACTTCATTATCATGTATAGAAATTACACTGCCCTAATAAGCATGGTTTTTCATTTATTTCAGTAAACTAATTAACTTTACACATTTTACGAAATTAAACGAGATTAGAAGTACCGAGAAATTTTCCAGTAATTGTAAATAAAATCTTAATAACATTAATTATTTACTCAGTAGCCAGCATCTCAGAAAGAATTTTAAATATTTGGAATACAAAAATGACTCACTGCAATTATAAACTGAAGTAAAATGATGTAGTTGTCATTAGGAATTCGAAGCTATTAATTTCCATGTCGAACGATAATTAGGAAACTGCAATAGATTTGCGCGTACATGTAGATAAATTAAGAAATAAACCGTCATTCAATTACATGCATCTTTCAACGTAGATTTTTTTCTAATCGCGCCCAATCTTTCCTGAATAATTATTGTGAATGCATGTGCTGGACTTCGTGCGGCAGAGAATTCGCTCCACATAGTAAGTACGCAGCAACAAAGCAGTGATGCAAGTAGGGTAAAGATAAGAGAACATGATGTGTAGGGGAAACATCCTTTGGGGCTTCAGACGCACAATGTGGACACATAATTTGAGTGTAAGATAATAGAAATTAGGTTTAATTTTATAATTAATTTGGACTTGAGCTAAGCTTTCGTCGACTTTCAGATGTAGTGAAACAGACTTGCTGCTCGCCAGTGTTCGCCATGGAGCACCTGTGACAAACAAACATGAAAGGCTCGGAGTGGAAACTGGGGCAACGTCTGTGCTCAATCAGCGATCAGTGTATTGCACTCAATTCCGCGTCGTAAAGGAACGTGTGTATGTGGGCAGTAGTGCCAATTCATCCTCTTCGTCATGAAGTATTTGATAGCGAGTCACTTATATTAGGGTTGCATAACATACCTATAACATTGAGTGCACTACAGAGTTATTGAGAAAGGTTCCTTTGGAATGCACCTGAGTAATATCGAATTGAGACCACCAAACAGTTTGTTCTCCGCATTGAACATCGTCCATGGCAGAAATATGATGAATTTATTACCTTCGTCATCGGCTTATGTACACAGCAAATGATCCCTGTTTGTTAACCTGTAATACCCCCAAAACAAACCTTCGAGACCAAGATGCAACGAAATGTGTGCATAAACCTTCGAAATTTAAAGTGACAAATCTTATTGCGAAAAAATCACGATTATGACTGATAAAGCAAACTAAAATCATTTCAAGCCTAGTACATGGCAAATAGTAATGTATTCGGTCATCGGCTTAGCAACTCCAGTGAGTACCCGAGTTGACTAATGGTGTTTCATGGTTTTAACGTAAAAGTTAGGAACCTCCATCGTCAGCCAACCTTCGTCAGCCCAGATTTTTCGGAGGACGATTTTCGTTACAGATTTCGTGATCTACAATACTTGACAGTTGCGGATTTAAAACTAGTATTTAACATGTCGATCTGACTCTTCCTGAGCTACATGGGACGCTCCTGGAACTTCCGCCCTCTACGCCTGCTGATCCTCCACGCTGGCACCAGCACAGCTCGTCCTACTCAGATAAGCCAGCAAGTCGTTGAACTTAGCCACCGTGCCAAATTTTGGTGGGCATTTCTAGGGGTGACCTGGAGCTTGCTTTAAAAAACCTTTGCACTGAATTAAAGGTGGGTCACCGTAATTCTATAGAGCTTAAAACTTCAAAGGCAGTTTGCTAATTTATGAATGATTATTGATAACTGATAGTACTAGTTTGTACATTCATAACTGACAGTTGGAATTTTCAAGCTGTAGCGAATAATATCAAAATTCAGCAATATATAACGATATGATTGAACGAAAATCGGCACTGGTACAGGATCTCTAACTTTTTCATGATACAAAACTGTGGGGATCGCAGAGAAGAGCTATGTGAGGAGGTTTTGTTCAAGCGAGAATAAGACGAGCATCCACTCGTATGCGAGAGGCATAGGCCATCTCAACCGCTTGTGTCTCTACCCTCAAGCTTTTGTTATAGGCCATTAAAATGCGTCATAAATTGTGAAAAAAACAAGAAGGAAATATATCTCTCCGGTACGCGTAGGAGGCGTGGGAAAATTTAGCCATACAGGAGGAGCCTGCCTGTAGGAAAATCCATGTGTATTGGAATTTACCTTGATCGAAGCTAAATTTTCCTTGAGAAAAAATTTTCACATTAGTCAATAGCGCACCGCGAAACCTCTCTAAAGGTGATTCGCGGAAAAACATATGTACAACAGCGAAATTATCGTCGCGTAAAATGCGCATTAGAATGAATCATCAAAAGCAGCAACGCCATTACCTCATCGGAAATATCACGGCTGATCATCTAAATTGGTTGCAAAAATGCATACAATGCTGGCATGGGTCTGAGTAAGTCACATGAAATTGTCTGTACAAATATCTCGAGTTCGTTCAATTGCTTGAAAGTCTATGTATAATGAAGATATGCTGTGTGAAATATTTCATACAAAAATTGGGAAAAAATTGCATAAATCTGCACTCAAGACCGATACCGTAATAGGAAATAGAATGCATTCTCATTTGCAAGTGAACGGCGTTTTCTTTGCTTGTACTACCGTTTAAGTGAAGAAAAACCTCATTCGAAAAATTTGTGTACTCAAATTTAACTTTTCATCTACTCACGGTCAAAATCGAGAACTGATGGAAAAAAATTAACTGAATGAGCATCCAAACGTAGCATTAGAAAGTTGAAAATATTGCTTATTGGATGCAGTCATTGTGCGTGTGTTATTTGAATGTGTTCACCTTTCACTTTTAACGCATACTTACTGGTGTTTAAAGGTCTCCGGTCCTCTAATGTCGTATTTCAATGGCGAACGTTGAAAATTGAGGAAATAAATTGCCCAGTCATGTGTCAGAAGTGTCATTAATCAATCTGGGCTAATTGGTGAGTGCGAGTTCTCTGCATAGCGATTGTGTAATATGATGTGATATGTGTGAATACAGTTTAGTAGAGATACTCAATCGTATCAAGTCCCAAATATATTTTGCGAGCAGATCCTTTCTCCGCAGAAAAACCCAGCAGGAAAATAGATATGGAGTTGTAAGTCACCCAAACTTGATGAGTACCCGTAATACTTTTTTGAGCTGACTTATTGTGTATATTGTTATGTTATTGCAGCGTCTATGTTATGCTCGTGCAAACTGTAAACGTCCTCATCTTCCCTACTTTCCCGAGTGTTTAAGTGCCCTCTTCGTCATCTAATTCACCTAACACAGAAAGATGAATTACAATGCCATGACTCAGGTGGACAAACAGAATTGCATTTAAATATTTTGAAACTTTTTCACCAAGTCTGGCACAAAATATCAATTATAATATTAACCTCATTTATAATTGCAACTTTCAACTGTTATTACGCTAATATTCTTCGGTACTTCCAGGTTTCACGATTCGAAACTTAAGACGATTTTGAGCATAACGTAAGTAATTGTTCTATGGTATGGTGTTTGTCACAAGTGCTCAGTTTCACATCAATCATTCCGGTCTCCAGCCCTCAGCCAAATTTTGTGACAAGTCAGCAGGGCTTCGAGTCTAGCGCGGTAGTCCGGTGGCTTCTCGTAACCCAGGCAGTCAGCCAAATGGAAAAGAACCTATTTTGTGAAAAATACTTCCCATCATTCATAAGTTTGTGGTACCATCATCGTCCAAAGAAAATGCTCAACTTTAATCAAATACATTCATATTCTTGATACGAATTCATGATTTTCATAAATTTTGGCAGCTCATAGATCATGACCTCTCGCCTTCAAAGTAAAGTATTTACTGCCCGTGGAAGAACGAAAGGGAGAACGTCAGATCATCTACTTTTCCAACCAAATAATTTCAGAGGTGTTGAATTGCCGTTAATAATTATGAAAGAAAACGTTTTGTGCGATGAAACTTATATACTTTATCAATTATTGTTCAACTGAATACTTGATGCATCATGTAGAGCGGTCTAGAAAAAAACTATCAAACACAGTGTTAACATGAACCTAAAATTAACAGTATAAGTCATAGGAGATCGAGTAATTTTTCGGTGCTTCACTCGAATCATGGTCTCTCAATAAAACGAAATGAATGTATTTCGAACAAAATCTTATAAAAAATCTATTATCATTTAAGGAAAACATACTATCACATTTTATTGAATAATTCAAGGACCATTGGTATTACCATTCTCACCAAAGTTATACCGAATTCGTAATGCTGTATTTTCATATGCATAAACTTTTCAAATGGAAATTTCAACTTTAACGCATGTATATTTTTCCTATTTCATGGTATTTTAACCTGTTGAAAGCTGAGGTCAATTAAAAAGTAACTTTAGCACCTTAAGGCCGTTGCCCTCAAAGGCAACGACTTGGTATGGACCCTTTAGAGCCTCGTGATAACTGTAATAGTTGTCATCAATAAGCCGTAAATGTGTACTCAGCGGCGAGGTGCCGCAGCTGTTGCAGTTTAATATCTCACCTGGACAGCGTCGCAAACAAGAAGCTGTGTGTCGGGACAGTGTCGGCATCGGCTCTGGCAAATTTTAACATCGAACACATCCACACAGTAGGTTTAGCATGGATCTTAATGGAAAGTCCCATAAAATTCAATTCAGAAGGGAATCTATAATTTTTCTTACGAATGCGATAGTGATTACGCAATGCGAAGATGCCATTGAACCAATGGTTTTGAATGAGATCCAAACAGTTTTTATTTTTGTACCTGCATTTCGTTATTGTGAACTATTGAGATGAATACTATCAACTATTTTCCTTTGATCTTGCGAACTAAAGCTTACAAAAGGTTGCAAACAATACGATTTTAACAAATGGTTTTAACATCGGGTCTCCACCACCATTCAGCGGGACCAAAAATGGCGAAGAGACAAGGTCGTCGAGCAACACTCAAAGCTAAAATTCTACGCTTCTTAACAGAGTATATTAAGGTGAACTTAGTATAATCCAATCGTTTGTAATTTTCTCAATATATCATGGAAAAACAGGTTATAATACAAAAAATTATAAATGCAAACATTTATCAAAGAACGACTTTTTGAGTGTCAAACTCATATTCTGCTTTAATCGTGCACACAAATGGTCATGAGATACTCAGCTTTGCCTCAGCCTGAAACAGATCATGTAACTTTAAATCCTG
Source organism: Platorchestia sp. MABIK (assembly GCA_014220935.1). Taxonomy (NCBI): domain Eukaryota; kingdom Metazoa; phylum Arthropoda; class Malacostraca; order Amphipoda; family Talitridae; genus Platorchestia; species Platorchestia sp. MABIK. The sequence goes on along the minus strand of JACJUY010011924.1, from coordinate 10,660 downwards.
AAGCCAATCCTAGCCTATTAAAAAAAAACCCACTCCGAATGCCAGAATTCTGAAGTTAATTTCGGAATGCGGTTTTACGCTACAACATGTAGAACATAAAATGTACATCCAATTCCCGACAATAAACACCCGACAAAGTAGAGTTTCCAGACAAAAGCTGATATCACTGTGTCTGACCGTATGTCTATACAGCTTAAATTGAAGAGCATCACAGCATTGGATGCGCACGTAGACTATTGGGTGAGTTGTAAGCCTTCATTTTGATTTTATTTGGCGATAAATGATTGCCGTCGTTTTTATTTCGGTCAGTAACAAACTGATGATTTCAGATTTTATACTGTTCTGTTATAAATTGAAACCTTCTTTTGAATATTTTTCCGTAATAAACATATGCGCTAGTTTTCACACAATTAGGTAGGAAATTGAAACCTTCGTTTTCTTACTTTTTCGTTAATAGGCTGATCCAAATAAATTAAATTTGCAGACGTTGGGTTGACCGATAATGGTCATGAAGTTTGTGGTCAAGGTAATGTTAATGAAGTTTTTTCCAACAGAGCAGTCTCGAGTTTAAATAAAGTTAACAGAGCAGGAAACAGGGCATAGCCTTTGTCCTCAAACAACACCTCACAAGGCTCAATGATTCTAATTTCAGGAGCCAGAGAAAACAATATGAGATATTTCAATTTATCAATGTGCTGATTTAACATTACTTGACCCACAGTGTCAAATGACCATGGCCGTTGTCATCTTGGAACCCATGGCATATTTCTAAGAAAAATGTCAGAATCATTTGGTGTGAATGATGTCCGAGACCACGAAAATACTCATCCATGACCTTCCCCATCAGGATAAAGAGTAGTCTCAGTTTACTCCTAGGTATCGCTCCTCACATCCTGACCAAACTCCGTTCAAAATTATGTTAGTATTCAGATATTCAAGAAGAGAAACTTCTGCAAGTGATATCCGTCCGATGTTACCCGAATGCACGTCCGGTAGTCTCAAACAAAGGAAAAGATGATTCGTCAGTTAATATAACCTTCTCACTGCTCTCGTGTCAAGTTTTGGTGGACTTAACACCATGATATTTTGTCACTTCATCACAGCCCTCGGTGACACCAACGGCTTTGGAATGGCTACTTTGCAATGAATGGTCACAGTGAGAGGCTCTCGTTGTTAGGTTTCTATGAATACGAAGATCTACTCATATCACATGTTGTAGGGGCATTGTGTTCTCCATTTTCTAACGAGAAGCATTTCCAACACTAGTGTATTTCTGCCGCTAACTCCGCTCTCAGCCCAAAGCTCAATTTTGCAGAAACACCTCCAGGTTGGTGAAGGGTGTCAAAACTTTGCACACAGAGTTCCTTGAAGCACACACAAGGTTGGTTATTCTATACACGCTTCAGCGAGATGAACTCCAATGATCATGCCTCTTGCACTTCGGAAAGATCGGGTATGTCATGTGCCTCGCAGCAAACACATTTTTCTCAGAAAATTCATCAATCAGTGAATAGATAATCTACCGGTGCCTTACTTTTCATCGCCTGTTGCAACACACAGCAGAGCTGGAAGGATGCACGAAGCATAACACAGCTTGGAATGGGTGTACCTACTTATTATCTTGTCCTACACAAATATCAACTCACAATTTATTCCTCTACTCTTTAAACAAAAACAAACTTGTCTATACGTACAATAATATTATGTCATTTGAAAAAGAATTTGCCCTTTCGGAAAAATGTTCAAGGGTTTGCGAGCCTCGCTGACTTAGTCCTCAAAATGAGGTTTGGTTTAAAATTCATGCTGGACTACAGCCCGCAGGACACAACTAAAATTATACCAAAATAAAAAAGTGATTACAAAATACTGCCAGAAATTTCTAACATTACAGCACTATTCGAAACGTCAAAAAAAGAAATTGATCAAATAGCGCCATCAATGGGCAACAGAAAACTATAAAAAAATCTCATATCGCTTCAGAATGTTTTGAGACTGAGAAAAACAAGACGACTTAGATACGTTGGTTCTATATTAGTGACCTACAAGATTCATCAGTAAACAAAAACTGCGAGGTCATCGTTTAGTATCTGATTAAAGATTAACTTAAAACCATTTCAAAAGACTGACATTTCAAAGGCAAATCGATTCGGCAATAGCACGAATAGAACAAAAGCGATGTAGAAAATGATAGCGGGTCATTCTAAATAATCTGCCATTTCTTCACTCTAATAACGACTATGGAAAGATAGATTTCTCAATGCTTCTAAACTTATGTAAAACAATCTGACGTGTTGACAAATGCATATTACAATCCAAGGTCCAACGCTACGGTCCTTGAGAAAATGCTCTTGATATAATTTAAGTTGTATATAACGAACCATGAACATGTTGAAATTGATATTAGTCAATGAGGATCGGTTTTGACCCATTGTTTTTACTCAAGTCCACCAGTGAGACTGTTAAGTTAACTTCAAGCTTGAAATTCATCCTATTTTTGCTGACGATTTTTATCCTCTGTTCTAAACCTTTCCCAAATAAAACTATCATACATAACGATACGTTGAATAAATAGCGATCAGGAAAAATTTTCAATGCAGTCTAAAAAGAATGAAATACGCTTTGATATCGTGAAACTGAATATAATGACGTATTTCTTACTTATATCAATACAGACGAATGTTAAATTGAAGTATCTTTATTCATCTAAATTCTAAGGGATTATCATCGATTATAATCATTTTCTAAAATTGCATACCTCTTACATCGGTACTTAACTGTCGAATCCATTGAAATTCTCTATAGAATGAAGAAAGGAAGCTCTAAAAATATTGCACAGAACTATAGGGCATCCATTTTGTTATCGAAATGCAAACATGGCAGGTGGCTGGCGTCATTGAAACGAAAATACTTTTTGCACTACATAAGAGATCCGCTACATGGAGAAGAAACTTGGAACACAATGTCCATATAGTGATCCATTAATAAATGTTGCAATACCTACGCTTGCTGATCTTCATCAATTTCCCCTATGTGAGGTCATGAATAAAAATTTGATTTATGAAGGCCATAAACATGGTAAATATCTGCTCAAACTGGTCATTGCGATCACTTGATGGGAAACTGAAGAAACTTCATGCACCACACTATAACAAACCGATTTGAATAGTTTCCACTCGAAATAATTTAAGCTTGAAACCCGGTGCGTTTCACCATCGATGAAAAAAATCATACGGAGTAATAAGAGTTTTCAACGTTATATTTTACCTACGTATTAATGAAACTGGTTGCCATGAAATCTTTCTCTATTCTCTACTAAATTAATCAAAATGGGAGTCTAATTGTTTTAGTGAAAGTAATCCAAATCTATGCATGATTGTGCCATTCTCACTTGAATTATTGATTTAATATTTTGTATATTAAAACGTCTTTTTTCTCTTTCATTAGGCCATAATTTGATCAGTCTAAAGTGTGTTTAAAATAACTTCACTTGAATAGGTTAAAGCTCAGATCTGTGTTTTCTAAAATTACTCATGTTTCTTAGAAACCTCTATATGGTCCAACTTCTTCCAATTCATTTGCACATCCTCTATATGGTCCTATATAAATAGAGGCTGGATCTAATTTAAAACTTATATGAAACTATTTCTTTTCAATAAAGCATCAAAAGTTGACGGATTTTAGAAATATTTTGTTATCCGCCTTCAAGGTTTAATTCTTACTCCGTAAAATGTTTTCGATGAGAACTTCTGGAAATACTAAGATGCAAGACATACTCCAACTTGATTGATGGACTGAGTTAGGATAAGATTAGGATAGGAATTTCTTAGAAGCGATCAATTGGAAAGTTTCAATCAAATGCTCGTCACCGAAGCTTCGAAAAATGGCCGGAAATAATATGAAACAAACAGTGTAATCAAAAGGCAATACTAAATATTTTTAGCCCGAAAAGCAAAGAATTCACGTAGCTAATAATTAAATAATGAAAATGAAATATTTTGAAATACAAACGCAACTTCATTGGACTATGTTTTGGAGGTGTGACTTCTATTTTTGAACGAGGGATAACCTTATCAGGAAAATAAAGTACAATAATTTTATAATAATAATGCGAATATTAACTGAACGCATTTGCAAAATTAGAAATTTATTGTTTATGCAATTATATTTTATCATAAAGGCTTTGAGTGCAATAATGCTGAATACTGCATAAATATGACGAATATTGAAATGCAAGGGGATTTAAAAAGCTGAACAGTTCATTTAATCCTAACTCAATGCAACATTAGCTGCGCTATAGCGAACAGCTCAGTTAGTAAACAAGAGTACGCTGCTTTTCACTCGAAAGCGCACCGCAATTCAGTGTTCAAAAATTACGAAAAAACCCGTACATTTTTCGAATGCAGCTGATTAAATGTTTATTAGGAGGCCAATACATACTTTTAAAACTCAGCCTGATATCTCATGAAACAGACTTCTTTTCCTCAGGAGAACATAGCTCTGGTTCCTCATAACTACCATAGATCTACAATCGAAAATAACGCTAGGAACATGGGGATACGACTGGCCAGCGCATCATTCCATTATTGAGTTTTAAAGAACCAATGTGAAAATACAATAAATTATTTTCGCCAGAGTAGATCTCAAAACATCTATGTATAACCCTGTTTTCGAAACTTCTACGGGTTCCTTCTGTGTCGTGGAACAGCCTCAAGACGACGTCTGAAGGTGCTCGAATCTCGATTAATACTGACAACTTGTTTTCCTATCTTAATAAGTTAGAAGTTGCGTTTATTTGTAAAATTCTAGCAACAATTTTTCTGAATAATTCGGAAAAAATTTCAGAGAAAAATTTTTTCTATTATTTTGGTAATCATTACAATTTTAAGTCACGCTAAGTCAAAGAAGGCGCTGGACTGCTTCCCTCCCTAGAGGTGGCAGGGCAGCGGCTCGGGCAGGCGGCACGCAGGCCCAGCTGCTCCGGCCTCAGCGGCGTGAGCGCCATCTCCTTAATGAGACGTGAGCCTTATATTTCTCATCAACGGCCAGTTATACCATACAATCACGACGAACGCTCTCCTCCTAATAATTGTTACTCTCGGTCATCTGTGAAAATTGACGTCGATCATGAATGCTGAACGTTACCGCAAATCCCTGGCGCGGTTTCTTCAGCAAGAAAGACTCGTCAACAAACCGGATAATTCAGCCTCAAAGTTGAGTGTTCCTAACAATTCGTTTTGTGTCTAATAATAACCCCTCATTCCGACCCCTCCCGGTATAAAGCATTCAGTCGACGAATTTCTTATACAGCGGAATGATGATTTCACAGTGTATTATTACCCATTTATTCTCAGGAAAGACGCCCCAAAAAGTGGGGAGACGACAAAGAGATGATTGCCTAAATAGATAAAGCTGTCAATGTTATTTTTTAACGTTCAATATCATTGATTATTTAATAATGAAAAATGATTTTTAGTCAATGTTGTTTAGCCATGCTTACCATTTGCTTATCATTTAATTATGATTTGCGTTGTCTTTAACATGTCCCAACATGCCCATGGCTTGTTCATTTAATTTATTATTATGATTCTCATAAAAGTGAAAATAATCCCTCTTCTGGAGGTGGCTATTACCGCTTCAGTCAATCTTCGCAACGACAAGAAATCATTTGAGCAAGGAGAGAACAAATATTACCGTTCATTCAAATGAAAAAAATTTGCCTTTCCGATTGAAAATTGATACAGGAAATCATGTCTTTACATCGCAATGATTGGAAAGAATGACCAGAAAAGAAAGAAAGATTTGAGGTCACAACGTCGATGACTGCTTACGACAAAGAAGAAGGCCGTACCATTATCTAAACGAATGCTGGAACCCAACAATCATGATAACATTCCTAGTTCGCCAAAAAATAATCCCATGGATTACAATCAATACGCAAAGGCAAAAAAGAAAGAAAAGGGCTTGGTGGATGCAAATATGAATATTCTCAAATGAAACAATGTGAGAAAAAAGTAGAGAGAAAATTAGGCACGAGCTAGAGGTTCTGAGAAGCCCATTTAGCTGTGTACTTCACATTTCTTAAAAGACATCCAGAACAGGAGTTAAGTTTGCGTGCTCAGAGTATTGAAGCATTGGAATTTCTGAAGGCTATATCTGAAGTCATGACGTTAGGCACCTTCACCGTATTGAATCCACCAAGCACTTAACGTATCGTAGGAGCACGTTATTCACAATCATTTATTTACCTAAACAGATTTCAATCGTTCTCTATGATCGACTCACCACGTGAAATAAATTGAATGTTTTTACTAGCATGAAAATTATTTCAAGTCAATTATCATGCATAAGTTTAACCCTCCCTTTAATTGAACGATGAAATACTGTGTCTTAATAAAAACACTCAAAGGTGAATTTTTCATTCAGTCCAGCTTTTCGTTCGTGAATCTCCCGTCATGAATATTGACATGAAGAATTTCCCCATTAGTACCTCATTGAAGTGCTTTCAGATCATTTTTATCAATGCATTCGTCGATATTCTCATTCTCAACGACAATAAGCCCAAAAACGATGCCATATGATCAAATCCTTTTCAATTAATATTCATCAGAACTAGTGATTTACTCAGTCAAAGAAAATGGTACACCAAAATTAAATATTTTGTGATAGAATAAGTAAAGTAATATTAGATCCTACAGCGAATCACCTAGTGTTCTGCCGGATATCACTTGCTGGGTAGAATTTCAGTGATAGAAGAGCTTAAATTTCACTTTGAAGTCAACATCTCATATTACATTGAAAAATATAAAAATAACCAAATTGGCAGAAAACATTGTAGACTTTCTATGCACATACGAAAAGACAAACAATTAAAAATTTGATGAGTCTAGCCTCAAAACAAAGAGCAAGCGTGCAACAAGGATGTCTTACCTTTTCTGAGGAGCGAGTTGAGCAAACAGGGCTGCGCGACCGCGCAAACCACGATGATGGCCACCACCACCACGACCGCCAGCCCCCCCACCACCATCAGCGCTCGGCCGGCCTCACCCAACTGGTACTCAACCATGGCGGCGAGCTGGAGCACTCGTTATCGGTTGTGGGCGCGTGTAGTAGCTTCGGTCGTAGACTTGATCAACAGTTCTTGACGCAGTTTAGAACGATTGCAAAAATTTTCGATCAATTAGAAGTGTTTTCAATGGTCACCACTATTGAATGTTTTCTTCAGAGTCTTTTTCATGGAAATCGAGCGACTGAAAAGAGCAGTCCCGCTTGAACAAATACTCTCTACTGAGACGAGTTTCTAAAGCAAGGCCAGCGCGACGCCGGCGCCTCACAACACGGCACAACGGAGGTGCGCGGTTGCACCAACAGGCGCGACTAGCTGCCTCTCAACCTACAAATTTTATCGCACGTTACCGCTGACGAAACCCATGGCTATGATAAGATTTAACTATTAGAGAGGTCAAATTTTAACATATCTGCTTCTTAGATTTCATTCAAGAGAGAATTAGTTATTCACAGAGTTCATATCAAGTCCAAACCCTCTCTGCAAAGAAAATACATATTTTTCAACAGGTAAATAATACACACAATAATTTACCATGTACGACACACATGAAAAAACACAATCCGGTACAACACTCCACACACGATATAGGTTAATTCTTGTTAAAATTTGTGTTTGAGGACAAAAACAAATGTCATTGCCACTGAAGACACTCTGCTGAACTGAACTGAGCTTGACACCTGACTTTAGTGTTCTGAAAATTGAGATGGTAGGGCTTTTGAGATAAAGTTCGATCGTATTTTGAACAGTGATTACAACGACATTAGGCTCCCTTTACAACACTGAAGGCGTTTCTAGAAACGATAACCCAAATTCTGGTTACCATGAAAATAAAATTTGTCTTTCGCAGTAAAATGTATTTTACGAATACAATATTTTCTCACAAAAATCACTTCAAATATTTACGTCCAGGACATCACTTTGAGCACTTTGAGTTTGGGCAAAAGCAAATAAATCAGATTAGAAAGAAAAATATATTGTTTGACAAGAGTACATGAATATAAAACGCTTCAGAAATTGAATAAACTATTGTTACGCAAGAATTGAATTCACATTTTGATACAAAAGAAACAAGCAATACGATGCACCCCAAAACATGTTTTAGAAAGTCCTGATTCGAAAATACAAGCTTTCATGAAATCTTCACTTCAACACATGCATACAGACACTGAATTACTAATGCATTTGAGGTTTCGTATAAATAGTCAACGTAAATATGAAATTACTTCACCGAAAACGATTTCCAAGCAGTAATTTATTGCACTTGGAACATTCATTGTGTATTAAATAAAGTTGCATCAAGCAAAAACATTTATTTAAGGAAGTTATATATATTTTCTGGCCAAAACCACAACACAAAATTTTTTACAGGAAACAGCTCTACTCTCACGTTTCTTTTTTGAACACCTTCGTAGTCATCGATACTTTTAGAATGAAATCAAATTCATTAAGAAATTGTGTATCAGTAAATATTGTTTCATGTCGTTCGATAGTTTTATCTTGATTCAGAGCGAGCTTTTCCAAGGTTAGGCTCGAGTTGACAAACAGTACTCTTGCTCTCGTTGCAGGTACAGTTAACACAGGAGTTAGTATTAAAACATGCACTTAAACCTGTAAATATTTAATTTCAACTTTAAAAACGCTGGTGTCTTCTTTTGACACGCTCAAGGGCCGTGTGAAAAAAGTACGCTCCTGAGAGTGGGTTATAACGAAAAATCTTGACAGTTAAATTACGCGCAGGCATGTTAGAGGCTAATACGGGGGCTCGATTTTCTATGTAATTTGACACTTACTGCTAGTCCAGCATACAAATCCAGGATCTAATGACTCCTCACAGCTTCGAATAGGACTGAGTAGACAGATCGTGATTCGAAGTAACTCGTTTCATCGCCGATTTCAGTGGAGTTGTTAAGTATGACTCAAGAAAAATCTTGGAATATGTGTGAATGTGAAATAAAACTTTGCCGACTGAAATAAATAAAAGGTAAAAATTTGCATTAAAGGGACAAAGACCCAGGCATGACGACTTAGTTGCCTGGATCTATCTGCGCCTCTCAAGGGCATCTCAAAGCAGCACACAAGCTCAACTTAGGTAAGCAAAACTCAGCCAAAGACATTTTAACTCCATGCATTCACACCCTTTTAACTATTTTTACAAGAATGCGATACGTTCATCCATTGAACTTTAATCATTTATCAAACCAATATAATCCAACGTATCGTGAGTTTTATTTAATCTATATCTATTTTAACAAAATCACTTACGGATTCAGTTGAAAATACATGAAATAAACAGAAACAGATTTGGGGGTTAGATTTACTGTAGCTAAGTTTTCACTGATGTAGTTTACACAAACAGTGTACCAATTGATGACATTAATTGTTGAGTTTCCTGCTGAAGTCAGAAAGCAAACAATCTGAATGTTGACGAGTAGGGTCTAAAATTTCAATAGAAAGTTGAGACTCGCATGACTGAAGTATAGATATCAATGACAGAAATGTGTTTTTGAGCTGAAAACCACAGCGGCGACTATTCTCGAGACTTACAAAAAGCATGAAGGTGAGTAGTCGATAAAATTTATGAAAATATGTTTTTCTCAACAAAAACTATGCCAGAGCATTATAATAATAAAATGAAATAAATGAGCGATTGTTTTACCTACAATGATAAGTAACGAATACGGAAGACGATTTTGCCGAATTCAGCAAATACCAGCTCAAATCGCGGAACAAAAGTAAGTGACGAATGCTGAACGGGCATTCGAAAACGTTCCAAACTATGTATCTGAGGAGAGTGAATGTCGTTCCGTTGTGGGGCACGACGGAGCTGATACATCTTTAGTCGTTCTCATAGACGTTTGTCAATGATATCCACTATTTCCGCAAATGAGAACTTGTAATTTACTCTTCTGTTGAGGTAACGTGTAGTCTATCCGAACGCACGGTGGTCGAGGGCCTCGCGTCACATGATGTGGCAAAAAAATGCCAGTGACGAAGCAGGGATTCCAGCTCAATACATTGAGGCTTCCATCCAATCTAAATCACAAAGGGAACGTTTATTCTACATTCAGTATATCTATACGAAGAGCCAAACAAAAGTACTGAGAACAGTTCCATGTGAAGCAACACAGAATTGGAAGTAAATAAAACGTGAATCATGATGAAAGACAACGTGGAAGAAACCAATGTTAAAATGCAATTGTAATCGCAATGAAACCAAAAAAATTTCTGACGCTAAGGGTTCAAGGTTTCAAAGTAATGCTTTTAATTTTAATTTTCTTGTTTCGCAGCAAACTATGCTTTACATGTCCATCCATGTTTTGGATTCACAACAAATCACCTGTGTATGACTTTTTTCCCCGATTCATCAAAATACAACGTATTTCGCTCCTGGGAACGCGCTGTCAGTAAATTTTTGACGCGAAAAGCAGTAGCATTTTTCACAGTACCCAATCCTAGAAACATCTTCATTCGAAATTCATCGTGCACTTTATAATTAATAAACTATAGAGACTAAATAAACTATAAGAATTGTAGTGTTCTCCCCCAGGCTGCAACACGCTTCGGGCAGACTTTGAGATATCTTTTTCGTGACAG
>JACJUY010011923.1:11249-23883 GCA_014220935.1 Platorchestia sp. MABIK | reverse complement strand
TAGTTTCGTGAGGTTATTCAGAGTCTAAGGTTGTACGTTTTTTTTATAGTATACTCCGGAAGACGCTTCTGCGGGTGCTGAAGTTGTAGCAGCCGTGTTCCCGCTGTTCCAGCTAATTTCTAACAGGCTAGCCTCTACGTTGCTTTAGGATATCTATCGTAACTTGAAAGATTAGGTAGGATTTTGGGTAATACTTAAAATTGACTAGATGGTTGTCGTGGTGTTTTGCCTTTACCTTCTCTGATACTTCTGTTTCATCGCAGTTGAGGGGTGGAGCGAGTGCCAGAGGTGTCGACGCGGGCTCTACCGCATGTTCCTGCCCTTTATCGAGTCTCGGAGTTACTCGCCCTCTGTAAGCCACAACTCGAGGTGTCGCCGTGATCGGAACTGGGTCAACGAGTTCTAAAAATTTAGCCTTTCGCTTGGAGCCAACTGGACCAACTTAGTATTACTGCCTGCGCACGTAAAACGTCTCGAGCTCTCCACGCCTGCGTCCTGGACAGCGGTCTCGGACGGCGCCTGCTAACATTTTAACGCCCACGGCATTAGCGGACTTTTAACTCTCCCTAACTTTTAATAAACCTAATAAAGTGGATTTTAAAAAGAACCTATTCGGCTAGCGATTGCTAACCACTAAATAAAAAATTCTACTATACTTGAATATTAAGTGTTCGTTACGTTCGTTGCGTTGAAGAGCTCGTGTTAAGAGCTTATTTAATTAAAACACTTGAAAATTAAAACGTTGCTTCTGTAGTTTTAATCCTTCCTTGAAAACGATTGTGTGGGAATTATTTCCCATACAGATACATCTAAGCAACATATGAAAGAAGACTTTTTTGAAACATTATTACTTGCTATGAAACATAATAAATTTTAGCATTTGTCACATTTTTATATATATTGAGTGATGAATTTCTTTTTCTTTTTAGTATTTGGCAAGTGCAGAACCAACTGCATTGTGACATCTGGTAACTCATAGTTAGACGATACAACGACTTCTGGCAATGAGTTCAACTCTGGACCAGTGCACATTCCGCACCCTACACGCACACGGACGCTGCAAAACATGCACACAAACAGGAGCAACTTTGACGTGGTTGCAGCCGGGGCTTAAGATATTCCAACTGTAACGTTGCTCTTTAATTCTATACCTTCGCGAGCAATTGGGAGACTGATTATGGTTGGATCTCATGAGCTAGTAATTATATTAATCTGAAAAAAAGATCGGAGTAAGGAAATATGTTATGTAACCATTTGCCAGTTTTACCCGGATTGTCAGCCTTCGGTTGGTTCCTCTCGTAGTGATGTATTTACTAACGTAAATTTATCAATTAAGACATAAGCACCCATTTTATTTGTTGTTGGTGTGTATTTCATTCTGCAACACACCTGTCCGCAATAGGATTGGTGTTTTATGAGCTGTATAAAGTTTAACTGGAATACGCCAACTTTTATATTAATACACGAACATTGTGAGAATTAGCTTAACTAGTTGTCACGATACGAGCTTGGGCCTGTCAGCCTCTCGTTACGATAGAGGAATCCAAGCTCGATAGTCAAAGAAGGAAAAGGAAATTAAAGATGGAAATACACAGAGCGAGGGCGTGACAGGAAGGTGGAAATTAGAAATAGCAGTGTTCGCATAGTGCACCACGAGTTTACCTTAGTTTTACCAGCATGGATAATAACGACAAAATTTGAAAGATTTAAACGTATTTTTATTTTACGTGGAACACGCGAGTTAAAGCACACAAAAATCCAAACGAAGTGATTAAAAGGAGCATGAGTGCCATAATGAAAAGTGCACATGACATTTCTGACATAAAAATTTAATGCGACATGATATTCAAAGAACAGGGGTGTCACTCTCACCTAGAATCAAAATGGTCAATTACTAAGTGTGAGCAAATGATTAACGGTTGCACAAAATTTAAGGCAGATTATAAATAACATGAGATCACGAAGTAATGAGGACAACGTATGACAGGGTGACATCCTTGCTCACCACTAGGTGTCAAAATGTGGAACACTTTGCGCTACGCACAACGTGAAACTCTCAACACCACAATAAACAAAAACAAATCACTCCGAATAGCGCGCAACACTTTTCACAACACTTTTCAATGTGCTTCTTGTTTCTAACTTGCACTTTTGTAATCACTACATTGAATCCTCAATGCCACAAAATTACCCTAGCTCTTCTGTGATGCGTTGTTGGCGTTAGTCGAACTCCGCTTCCACTTGGGGCTTGAAGAATGTGCGAATGTGCGGCTGATCAGTCCGTTCCGCTGTTCCTTCAAGTTCGTGGGGCCGGGTGTTGATCGTTGGCGTCCACACACTCAGAGTTCTCAATCTTTGAGTACCGTTCGCTGAGTACCGGGGTGGCCTGACCACTGCAGGACTTACAGTTTCCTCGCGTTGTTGCAGACTTCACGGCTGTGCGGTTAAAATTGACAGGCAGGAGTTTCTTGCGAGTTTGGAGGATACGTGGGATGCTCCATAAATTTTTCCGGTTGAGTAGTTGACCTGCTGTGCCACTCGCCATCTTCTTTCTTGTCTTTGGCGTTCACCGAAGTAAAGCTGAAGACGATGCTGCGTTCTCTCCAAATTAGCGTGGGGTTCGGTGTGCTTTTTTTAATCTTGAGTTGTTCCTCTGCCAGGAACGCCGTCTTGAATTGTTGATTTGCCGGGGTGTACCGGCAATTTTGCCGGTACCCCAGCCTCGCACTCAAAATCTATGCGTCTCTCCTATTGCATCACCGAGAGAAAAATCCTCTCGATTCTTCTTGGGTCCTGCTTTTATGCAATCCACTTCGTTCCTTCTCGAAATTTCTCGAATGTTCATGGTTATGAAGACAGCATTCTAATCCTGATTGGTGGAATTCTCGTTTGTCCTGACGTCTCGAAATTTAATTGGTGCGTGCTCAGACACACCCCCTTGCGCGGTTTCTTCTAGAGCGCTCATTGGCTTAGGTGATGCGGCTGTTTGCAAAGGCCAACCCTCGTATCCCTCGCGCCTCCGAGGCTCGTTCCCACGCTTACGCGGGACCGGCTTAACGGTCTAACATTCCAATGTCTATCGCAGCTTTCCGTGCTCCACCCTACAAAATACAACAAAATATTGCCTAGCGAAATATTTCGTTGTACCGAAATATTTCGTTACATAGTGATCAATACTTCTATCTAGTAATTCAAGATCATGAGTTGTGTCCGCCAGGAGTCTCGTTCCTTTCTTTTGTCTGGTGTGATTCGTTGACTGATGTACTCTAGGAAATGAAATTGATTTGACCGAATTTGATTAATTAAGCAAATTTCAATGACTGAGTGTGAATTTCATATCCAATTTTATGCAGGTTTTGAATCGTGTGATTGTTTAATTTTCCCATTAAGTGTGTCGACTTGCGAAGGGTCTCACCATGCATTTGCGGTTGTTTAATCATCCGCATTGCTCCTCGACTGGCAGCTATAAGTTGTGGTCTAGGACCCTAGTTACAATTTCGGAACCGTTAGTGCAAGTGTCTTCACCTGCTGTTGTGGGCTTTTGTACCTTTATCTTGCACACTTGGGGTTATTTGTGTGCTTTTTTGACGTGTTCTCTGAACTTGTAAGGATATGTGCATATTGTAAAAATTATTGTACGTGCTTATTTAGCATTTTTAAACATTCACACAATCTTCCGTTACAAAACGGGGGACGGCAAACACTTCTTGCCATGGAATATCATGGAAATGAAATGAAATGAAATTTGGATTTACTCATATTATGTCTGTGTCTCGTGCAGTGTGCTTTTTGTGCAAGAATTTTACACTTCTCATTCCTTGATTTTTGATTACGATTTGTTGAAATTTAATCTTGGATGCTCATGGTTTGAGTGTGCACTCTCTTATATAGGTTAGAAATGCGTGCTTACGAACCAATTCAGGTACTTTGTCTTAGCGCAAAACAAGGAGCATCCTCACACTGCGTTTCTTGATTTTGAAAAGCGTTTGATTGGGTGGTCTGAAACATTTTACTTTCGAAACTCCATTGTTATGGCATTAGTAGAGATGCACATGATTTGTTCAAATCATACCTAACTAATCGGAAGCCATATATTGGCATTGGCGATGCACAATCGGAATTACTGACAATCAGCCATGGAGTACCACGTGGGTCTGTTATTGGACCTCTCCTTTTTTTATCTTCATCAACGAAATCTACCTCATTTTTCAAATTCATACTTCTAACCGACGACAGCACGCTCGCTTTGTTCCTCCCAATTAAAATCCAATTTTCAATGCGGGGAGCGTAAATACGGAGCTGCAAAAGGTTTCAAAGTGACTTAAAGCTAATAAAATAAGCCTCAATTCCGATAAGATAAAATACATTACATTCTCATAGAAGTGAAATGTGTCTCTTCCACGTAGTATGGTGATGGTATTATTGAAATCAACTCCTGTAGGTTCCTGGATATTATATTAGATAAACATCAGCTATTCAAAGATGGTATCGCACACATCAGTACTAAATTATAAAAATTCGTTGAAATCCTCAATAAAATGATAAATGTATTGCCTGAAAAGCCTGAAAAATACTTTATCGAACGCTCATTTTACCATATTTACAATACAGAATTGAAGTTTGGTACGGAACAGATAAAAATAAGACTAATTTGCTCTTTTGACTGCAAAAAAGAGTCATTAGAGCGATAAAAAATTCGAATATAATGCTCACACAAGTGATTCATTCAAAAGTTAAAAACTTAAGCTTTTTTGATCTCTGCGAGTTCACCGTATGAAATTCTAAAACACTGACTCATGATGGGGACAGAGACCTCAAACAAGTATTAATTAATGACACGAACTGGCCATCATGATAATTTAACCCGAAATTGAAGTAAATTTATACTTCCACCTCATTCAAAACCTCGGTCATAACACAGTAACCTCTTCATTTTAATCAAGACTGGGAATACAACCCCTGCTGCGATCCGTAAAAGTAAAAGAAGTCCTTACAAAGCTTTCTGAACATATCTTGAAACCCTTTTTCTATCGGAATATTAATCACATTAGGTAATCAAGTCAAATCTTTTCAGCTACATGACTCATCTTGATAGGGTAATTTGCCATGATAACTGCCATAGATCTTTGAGTCTGATCCTAATCTTTTCAAGAATATACTTTTCCCATCTAGCCTAGATGAACTATTTTTGTATAATTAAGCATCGCATCATGAGAGAACCAATACATTGATCAGGCTAATAAAAAGCCTTGGTTAAAAAGCGCTGCTATTCGCCTGCTAAACATCTTCGTAATTCCAAGTTAAAAATTGAAACGTGACTGATTTTCGGTGGTATGTAATACACTCATTTTTAAACTGTCAAAAGTGAGAGCGATAACATTGAAGTTTCAATGATATGATTTTTGTAAAAAAAAAATCGCACTTGTGCTACTAACATTTTACTACACTCGAGCATTGAGAAAAAAATATTGGACAATTAATAATCTCAAATCCGTCATTAATGAAGTTTCGAAATCACACCAGAACAATTAGGGACTAACCAGGATGGAGCCAGAATCTGTAGGTGTAGCAGTCTGACTCACGCCAGCAGACGATAATGAAGCAAAAACATACGTGGTGGTAACTGGCCTTCGCTCGGCGCTCTGGCACCTTGAATGCTTGCGTCAGCAGAAATCTCCGAGTGCCCCACAAACAAATGGCAGCGCCAAAAGAACTTCCTGGAAGAGCTTACTCTACAGTTACGCGTTCTGCTGCAAGTAACATGCTGCACATTATAAGCGGCTTTTCGGACTT
Organism: Platorchestia sp. MABIK; assembly: GCA_014220935.1. Lineage (NCBI taxonomy): Eukaryota > Metazoa > Arthropoda > Malacostraca > Amphipoda > Talitridae > Platorchestia > Platorchestia sp. MABIK. The sequence continues at coordinate 18,090 of JACJUY010011923.1, read as the reverse complement.
AGCAGGGTTTGGCAAACTTTTCAACTCAGGGGCCACTTGACTGTTAAATTTGACAGACGGGCATGGGCCAGTACCCGACGCATACGTATCAAACACAACCATAAAAAATAGTGTTAATATTTACATTTACCTTCAGTGGGAGAAGTGTGATTGATCACCTTTCTTGCCAGTGCATCAAAGTCTGGTGTTAGTTGTGCTGTGGTGAGTCTCAGAACATATTTGCGTTCATCACTCATCTGGGATCTGTTGGGTGCTTTGTTGGTGTTCATCACACTGAAAGTCTGTTCACTCACGTAAGTAGAGCTAAACAACACCAGCATCTTCTGTGCCCATTTTTTGGATGTTTGAAAATGTGGCTGTGTTTAATGAAGTATAAAATTCTTCGAGTTTATGAGTGTTGAACTTCTCTTTCAACACGGCGTCACAATGGAGATTATTCAGCTCCTACTGTAACTTCTGCGGCACTGTTTCAGGGTCTTGTGTGAAGGGACATGACACCAGGTGAAGCGACTTCTCAATTTTGTCAAAATCAGAGAACCGACGGCAGAACTCTTGATGCAGATCATCCACTGATTTCATGTACTTTTTTAAATGTCAGGCGGCCTCTTTCAATGTAACCAGTGTGGAGAAATGAGCAAATGATTTGCTTGAAATTTGATTTGAGAATAAAGCAAGCTTGGTTTTGAAGGCTCTGACGTTTGTGTACATTTTTTTGCCCAAACCGGCCTTTTCCTTGAAGCTTCACGTTCGGCTCATTTATGTATGTCAGTATTTCTACAATAAATGCTAAATCACAGAGCCAATTTGTGTTGCCTAGCTGTGGAAAATCGTTTGCTTTATCAGAGCATCAAAAATGAGATAATCTCCTGTCATAGCTCTCATACTCGTTGATACACTTTCCCCATACTTAACCAGCGCACTAAGCAACCAGATGAATGGTTGGCAACCTAATGATCGGCGTCAGTTTCTTCAAGAAACTTAATAAACTGACGACGCTGAAGGGCTCTCGTTCGAATAGTTAACGAGTTTTATTACTGGGTCAAGCTGCAATACGGATTTACCCAAGGTGTCCTGGTATATTAATTGTTTCAAAAAAGTATCTACTGCTCGGGGTTGTCCTCTGTCACCCTGTCCTGGATTTTTTTTTAGCAGCCCCGACGGTTTTTCCATTCAGATTTGGTCATACATCTGTTGTAACTACAAGTTTACTCCAAGGTAGCTTGTGCCTCTCGATGACCGCCGACACGCTACCATGCAAGTCCATTCCCCGCGTTGTCCACTTTAGGAATTGGCAAAAATTGACCAAAAATTCCTCGGTTATCTCAAATTGTCACTAATTCCACTGACAATGATTAAAAGCTGAGCGGTGTCCTTTACGTCACTACTTTCGTCCAGTGCTAACGAATATAATGTAAATGACCCCCTTTATTGTAAGTCTTCGTCAGTTAGTTCAACACATCGAGTCACTGTTCTGCGTGATAAGCTGATTTTTTTCAAATTTATTTTTGCTCTCAGGACACAAGATGTCGGCTGTTTCTATATATGTATACCATTCATTGTTTGAGAACTTGCCTTTGAGCTTGATTCTTGGTTGGCAGTTAGTCGAATAAGTGTTTTGCTGACCCTCAACCTTTGAGCGGTAACCGTTTGTTCTTCTGGTGAGAGTTTTTAGCATAATTAGCATGCTTAGAGGAAAAGTGACGATTGATGTTGAATTCCTTTAAAACCGTAACGGGTTATAAATAAATAAGGCATACAGCTCTTGACCACACTTCACTGTAAAAGTATTTACTTGTCTAACCTTCATGAAAAACTCGACACTCACTGTCGACTTTTCTTTTCTTTATGCCGCTTATTGTTGCAGATGGGGTTCAAAGCTGAGCTGTTGAGGAGTGATGTGACAAGCTGATTTACAGTTTTTTATGCTGGCAGCTGTCAACTCTGGTGACCGCGGCGCAGCCTTTCAGTGGCGCTTGGCGGCCTGGATTAAAAAGATCAACAAAGACCGGATTAAAACAACTGGATTAAAAGACCAACGACCCGACCCAGTCTAATTTTTTCGCCGCCTGCATGCACGTTTTTCGCCGAATAGGCGGCGGAAAACATGCATGCAGGCGGCGAAAAAGTTAGACTGGGGAGGGTGTGGCCCGCGGGCTGTCGTTTGCCCTACAGCGTATAGGGTGCTTGAGGTGCATTGCCCTGAGTACGTATACGAGCGTTCATTCGACCGCAACGACGGTTCTCGTCACATTGGCCACTTAGCTGCATTACGGAACAGACGTGCTGGCATAGCTCACATTCACCGCAGTAAAAGTATATAAGTCGAACTAAGGAAGGAAAATAATGAGAGTGCATCAATATGTTAAGATTTGGTCAATCAAGAACATCGTGTGTTGAAGCTTTACGTAAATTTTTAAAATTGTTGTTGCAATATGTGTCTCTCAAATATCTCGTAAATTCATGTTCAACGCTGTTGGAGAAAAGTATCGTCGAGTGTGGAGAAAAATGTCGATGCAATTGAAATAGAATTGATATAGATGCAATTGAAAGATCACGTCATAGATTGATCAGAATTAAGATAAGAATAGGATCCTTCCGTTTTGCATCATTGGTTTTTCTTAAAGTATCGGTCACAAGCGACGATATTTTCCCTCTAATGTCCTATGTTAAGGCCAAGTAGTGGTAGATGAGAGGAATTCTTGAGGCGAGATTTCGTCTTTACAGGGTCTCTGCTTGATTCTTGAGATGACAATATTGGAATTAAAGTATTTTTGAATCATTCGGCATCCTGTGCTTATTAAACCGTCACTAGACAGATTTTTGTGCGTGTAAAAGTTACAGTCACTTTTGACTCATAAAAATGAGGTTATTTATCGTCATCGCTGGATTTTCAGTAAAGGTTGAGTACATTTGCTCTCATTCACTTGTCCTACGATTGTGTGCGTGTGCCTTCATTTATCCCATTTCATCAAAGCGTGTCTTCATTAATAGAACTAGTAAACGATTGACTAACATTCTAAGGGTATTCTTTCCTTGAACTCGCAGGAGAAATATGGATTGAAATATTATATACTCGCGGATTAACGTAACGTTACACGAGCTATATTGATTAGAAAACATAAGATAACATTCCATAGATTATTCAATTGATTACTGAAAAGGGAACAATAAAAAGCCTACATTTAATTAAATTTCGATATAATTTTTTTAAATATGTAATTACTTAACTCGACTTAAATGGATAGAACTTATTGGAAAGTTAACGAGGAATCAATGGGAAATTAATTGAAAGTTCACGTCATGAAAATGATAACTGACGAAAAGAAATGTTTGAAATGGACAGAAAAATGAGAAAAAAAGGATCAAAAGAGAAACAGCCCACAGGGGCATAACATGTATGTAGGTTCTTCACAGCAAACGATAGCAAGCTGAAAAAAATGACATCCAGATGTAAATTTCAGTTAGTGATTACGTGATCAGTTAAACTGCGTTTCTCTACGGCATACAGCATAGCAATTCAAGCACGTGCAAAGAATGTGTTTTCTTCTGTATTAAGTTGTCAAGTGATATAAATGAAGCTCTAGCTCTAGCATTTGCCGGTAAGTGTTTTTCGCAATTGGTTTTAAATGAATGTTTCATTTTTTTAACTCTTTTTGAGTTTTAATTTGTGTTAATTATAACATGTGTTTAAAATAAAGTCACCGAGTATGAATTCAATCTCTGCGCTTGATGAATGTTGTTTATTTTTAACGTGAGGCCTCATGAAAATGAATGAATTAGAATGTGTATAAAATAATCAATTGTTATACAGGGTGAGTAAGGTATCTGAGGACACCTTAAACACTTTTACAAAGCAAAAAATTAAATTTGTTGACAGCCGAAACTTACAGTTTCTTGTAACAAAATGAATAAACGTAATATTAATTTACGAACTATTCTATATATCCTCCTTCGGCTTCTATCATCGACTCAATTCGAGTATGAAAGTGACTGCATGCTTTGATCAGGGGTCTTTATATATGTCCTCCATTGCTCGGGCTATGGCTTCCATCACAGAGGGTTTGGTATTATGGGGATGCTTATTCACTTCCTTTTCAAAGGCTCCCCACACGTAATAACCCAATGGGCTAGGGTCTGGTGAGTTAGGGGGCCATAGTAAATTTGGTGTGACATGATCATGAAAATTTTCGGCCATCAAATCCTGGGTTTTAAGGGCAGAATGGGATGGAGCCAAACAGTGTTGGAAGACATGGGCCCTTCCATTAACTACGCTGTCGATCCAAAGCTTAACATTGGTTTGAAGAGTCTCCACATAGGCATCTGCATTGACTCTTAGGCCCTGTTGAAAAAAATGAGGAGGCATGATGTGTCCGTCACTGCCAACAGCACCGAAAACTATGCACTCTCCTGACAAACTCAGGGGTTTTGAGCGAGTAAAAGTGTTGACAATGCTGTTTTCTCGTACTTGTGGCCAATTCATTTCCATTGTTTTCATTCAGCTCCTCTCTAACTTTGCAAATGATTTATCTGGTGACTATTACAGCGTACCTTTTCATTTCATTAGTTGTAGCTTATAGTAGTACAAGCCTTGGGATCTTCTGAAATAAAAAATGATTTAATTATTATCGGGTTAGTTTAAATTACAAAAATATGTGTCCTCAGAAAACTTACGCACCCTGTACTTTCTTGCATACTCTCCTTTGCGAACTTTTTTTTTGTGTTGGAATAAATCGTTTAATGAATTACGTTAGGTAAAGAATTTTATATCGGCGTTTAATTTCACATTAGTTTTTAAAATTTTTTCCACTTTTCTAAAATAACATTTTAGTTTATCGGAAATTTTAAAAAGAACAACTCCAGAGTAAAAATATGAGCAAGCGAAGTAAAAAACGACGTTTCGACCTTCTACTGTGGTCATCACAGCATTTCTGCAAAACAAAAGACAAAACTTACTAAACCTGAACGTACAAAGTCACAGAGTATCTGTCATCTATACTACACACACACATACATATACCTGGCCTCTCCTCCCTATGGGAGGGTAGCCGACAGCAGGCCACAATCATCACTCTTACTCACTAGGAAGCGAGAGAGGCAGCACTGGCAGCACCATAAGCAGCAGCCCAGCACAACCACCTTCCACAGTCAGGCCCGACAGCCATAGCTGGTTTACCCCGACCGCTTCATTGAGTGCAGCCCCTCCCCCCGAACAGGACAGGTCAACCCCATCACACGCGGGCAAGCTCCCAGTACAGCGTCAAAAATAAAATTACCTTCTTATGCACTGCTCCCACTCACTTCTGACCGCAGTCATCCCTCTCGCCACATCCACAGTCAGACCCCTTTCATACAAAGCACGCTTCACCCCATCCNGCTTTTTGATAACCCCCGTCTGCCCCCTAACCAACTCATTCCTCATCTTATCTCTTCTTGTCACTCCAGATACATGCTCCTCAAGCACTTCATCTCAAACACATCCATCTTCCTCCTCTCAGCTGCTCTCAAACCCCAGGACTCTGCTCCACACAACAAAACTAGCACAATCAAGCTTTCATATACAGTCCCCTCTAAGCATTCATACTCAAACTCCTGCATTCAAAAACTTACATCATTGCACCCAATGTCTTACAACCTTCACTCACTCGATGTCTCACTTCTACTTCCATACTATATCCTTAACAGCCACATCCGATCCGAGGTACCTAAAATGCTCTACCTCTTTCAACACTTCACCATTCATCCTCACATCCAAAGTTCCAAACACTCCCCCTCTTGAACATCTCATCACCTTACTTTTACTCACATTTATCCTCAGTTTACGCCTTTCGCACACTCTACCAAACTCTGCAACCAGTCTCCTCAGTTTTTCCTCTGAATCAGCCACAAGCGCTGTATCATCTGCAAACAGCAGCTGACACACTTCCCAATACACACCATTTCGTCACACCAACTGCGCACCTTTTCCCAGCACTCTGGCATTCACTTCCCTCACCACACCATCCATAAACAAATGAAACAACCGCGGCGACATCACACATCCCTGTCTCACACCTGTCATAATTGGGAACCACTCACTCATCTCCTTCCCTACTCTCACACATGCTCTGCTGTCAATGTAGAAACTCTTGATCACATTCAACAGTCTCCCACCCACTCCACACAAGCTCACAACTTGCCACAGAGCCTCACGGTCCACTCTGTCATACGCCTTCTCTAGATCCATAAATGCCCAAAATACATCTTTACCTTTTGCTAAGTATTTTTCATTTACCTGCCTCACAGCAAACATTTGATCCACACAACCTCTGCCACTTCTAAAACCACATTGTTCTTCAGCCAGCACACGATCGGTCATCACTCTCACTCTTCCAATTAAAACTCGTCCATACAGCTTCCCAACGACACTCAGTAGACTTATACCTCTAGAATTACTGCACTCATACCTGTCACCTTTCCCCTTGTACAACGGAACTACACACGCGCTACTCCAATCTAACGGCACTTTATTAGCCCCAAAACACACTTTAAATAAACTTACCAACCATTCTACAACCACATTTCCTCCTTTCTTTAGACATTCAACCGTGCAACCATCCATACCTGGTGCTTTCCCATTTTTCATCACATCCAACTCACCTTTCCCTTCTGCACTTCTTATTCCACTTCTATTAACTTCACCAAACACCGGCATTCTAACATCACTTCCAACAGCTACCACTCTCGCAACCCTATCATCTTTCACGTTCAGCAGTTCCTCAAAATACTCCGCTCATCTCCTCCTCACATCACAACCCTCCACTAGCAGCCTACCATTTGCATCCTTCACTCTTGCCTCACTCTC
>JACJUY010011922.1:0-19335 GCA_014220935.1 Platorchestia sp. MABIK | reverse complement strand
CCGCCCCGACTAAACCCCCACACGAAACCCTACGCGTAAGAACCTCCGTTCCCGAATGTGGAACGAAGGTAAAGGAGAATGTACTAGGAAATGTAGATAATATTTCATGTCGGTCCTTTCGAAGACCATTTGGAAGGTAAAAAGGTAAAAATGTAAGATTTTCCCTCCAATATCTGACCTCCGGCACGATGACGCAAGGGTTGGGATTTAGGCTGGAAATTCAAGGTTAAGCTAGGGTATAAGATGCCGACGAAGTCGGACAGCGTCATTCTTTTGAGAGACAGCAAGATGGCGGTACAACTCACAATAGCGAACAGTTACAAGGACGTGGTGCTGCAGTACCTCAACCGAACTTCCATCCACCATCTGTACGTGGAACATCAAAACTTTAGAGCTCATACTCACGCTTATGTATTTCAACGGAACCAGCGTTGGGACCACAAAGCGTTCTACAATTCCCTGGTGCAAGGAATAAATAAAACATGTGATCGCCAGAAGAAAAGCAGACCAAAATACGGAAAGGATGTCGTGATACATAAGGTAAAGAGTGTTGAGGAGTGGTTAAAGTATGTGAAGCATGAGCATTTGGACGAAAACCGAATAGAATTGAAAGGAAGCAGAGCGGAAGAGTTTCAGAAAATATTCGCAGCCATAACACAGGAAGAAGCGAAACGTGCAAAACGAGAACAATTGCAGAAGAAAAGGAAATTTATGGCGGACTTTGATTCCAGCAAGAAGGAAGCGCACCTGAACTTTATAACGGAGGTGGTTGTTAAGAATAACATTCAACGAGTGACGGAGGTTGAAAGTAAATTGAACGAGAAAGACTGGGTCAGCTACTCGATAATCCCGGGAAACGAAAGGCTTTTGCAAGCGTGCATTGACAGAGTGAATTACAATCGGTTGGAATTTGAACGTTTGGCTAGAACGGACGCTTGGAATTGGTATGACATTGCTCTTGTGAACCTTTTTAAGTCTGAAATGCCGGTCGAAGAGAAAAACTAAGTGCAGACGCAAAGTAAAGATTACTATGTAGCTGGGTATAAACTGCTGAGGGAAATATTCGAAAGCTCCAGGATTGATGTGATGAAATTTTGGGTTGAAATTGGAGACGTTCTTGAATGAAAGTGAATAAGAAGAATACTTTGTATTTAGTGGGCTCAACTGATGCTGGGAAAACAACCATTTCCAAAATGCTTTCCCAAGGATTCCTACGTGCAATGATAGGACAAGCCGGCAACGCTTCGCAATTTATTTTCCAGGACATCCCAAACAAATCTCTCATCGTCATAGAGGAGGCGATTTTCGCAATAAACACTGTCGAAGACTTCAAGAATGTTTTGGGCGGAGAAACAAACTTTGCAGTGAATGTCAAGAACAAGAAGAATCAGAGAATTGTAGAACGCCGCAAACAGAGCCCAAGAACAAAGCCAAGAGCGAGTGCCCTACCCTTCACAGTGGTTATAAAAGTAGGGGTGGAACGTGCTCATTCAAGGACGAGGCAGGACACGGTTACCATGGCTGATGACGGCGCTCTTACAAGAGGCAAGAAACGCAAACATGACATCATTCCCGAGGAGAGTGCTGCGGATGGTTCAGAAGCGGGTGGTAGCGGTTTCCCATTGCTGTCGCAGATTGCTTCGAATAACGATTGGGGTTTGGTTCGTTTGCACGGTCGCAAAATTATTAATTTTAGGCCGGGTGCTTGTGACGACTTTTCGAAATCAACAACATGTTGATTTCGTGATGGGAGGGGGCGTGGGGGTGCGAGTCAGGTCCGGCAGTGGGGCCGAGTGGCGCGCAAAAATTGGTTTCTCAACGCTAGCGGGCGCGCTATCAATTTTCAATCAATCAATTTTCGATCTTGGCAAAACCATAGTTTTATACAGATATGCGCATTTCAGAGGCCTTGTACGTTTCTAAACTTAAGCCGGATTTAAACAACACTCTTAGTTCATATCCTTCAGCCATGGTAAATAGATAATTGCAATTCACGTAATTTTATTACTTGTTTTCAGATTTGTCCTTCTAAATAGTCTATTTTTACTTCGCACTTTCCCAAATTTTTACCACTGATGATGGCTTGAGGCTGAAAGCAAGAAATTAGGTTTTATTTGAATGAATACCTTAGATGTGGTAAATGTGATGGGGAGGACAAAAATCGATTTCCACTTTTCGGTGACTAAACATAGTTAATTAGATCTTAATAAACAACTTTTCGCCCATGCATTTTTTTGGGGAAATGAGTATTTAATCAGTTATAGCGGTAATTTACTCACCGCTACTTCAGTATTTGGTGCGGGAAGAAATTGTTAGGAGGGGGAGACTGTTATAGATTCTCCCTTCAGACGCGTTCAAATGATCGAGAGCATTCCAGCCATCAAAGATGAAAATTAACCTACCGCCATAACTCATTACTAACTAAAAGATCCTAGAAGTGAGTTCAGGCTCCACAGGCTTCACTGGGTCGGCTGATAATAAATTACAAAGTACCTAAACGTACTCGCGCGCCGCGGTTTCTGCTGTTGAATGACTGGAACTGCTGTGGTACACGAAACCAAACCTACCGCTATAACCCGTTAAATGCTCATTTCCCCTAAAATGTGCATAGCAGAAAAATTGTTCATTTAGATCTAATTAACTATGTTTAGGCACCGAAAAAAGGAAAATCGATTATCGTCCTCTCCTTCACAAATACCTAAATGATTATTTTTTTGTATATTTCCAATGCACTTCTAAAAATTCAAAAGAACTGCCTTCATTTATTGATATGGTGTATAAAGAGTAAACCTTCTTTCAGATATCCAGTCTAGATTATTCTGGGTAAATTCTCGGACTGTAATGACTTGTTTTGTCCGGTCATTATCACAGTTGGATTTAATGAATTTACTCGATTTAGCGCAAGTATGAATTTTGATTGTGATGCTCCGCTATTTTAAAGAGCGTTAAACAAACTTAATATATAGATCTGATATAGCAAGTTTCAGATGGGTAAGTTTTCATTCTGAAAAGCTTAAAGTTTAACTGTTGTTTGTCAGTAACGATTTTCCTTATACTCTGATTGATGAAATAATCGGGAACTTCTTAAACCGAATCTGGAGCAGTAACAACAATCCTGAACCTAATTTTCGCCATATTAACTTATTTTATGAAAATCAAATGCACAAGAAAAACCAAACTGATCTACGAGTCTTCTTGGACATTCTTAAAACTTTTGTTAAGCTAACAGAACAGGATATATAAATTTAAATCTTTATGTATTATAAAAAAGACAAATCAGTGACCTCATTGTAAAAAATGTCTGCATCAAGAGTTGATGATCTAGACAGTAGGTGTAATGTACCAGTTCAAATGTGACAGAAGAGAACGTCTCGTGAAAAATGTTGCATTGACTTGACTAGGATGACCCTGGAACAAAAATAACCGCTCATAAATGCCAAGGTTCTATTTTTAATCATTTCCGCATTGACCGTAGCTGCAATCCTGCAAATCAAGATCTATACTCTAACACCAAAAATCTTGAACAATGTTGTTAAAAAAGAGCATAATCAAATAATAAGAGTTACACATCCATAAACTTAACCTGCTCACAACGAGAACACTAGTGACTTTTTTGATCCAATATTATTTAGTAGAACTGCACCTTGGAAATTTGATGCAATCGCTCGATCATTCATTCGTCCCAATCACTCATGACGTTAACATCTGAAGTTGTACTAGACATGTACCTGGTTTTGAAATTACGTACTCTCTAGTATGAATTTTGTTTCTAGTCGTTTTTTGTGATGTGATTTTCAACACTCATACTGTATTTGAAATAGCGCAAATCGATAAATGTTAAGGAGAGGGGAGTAATCGATTTTCCACTTTTTAGTGCCTAAACAGTTGATTAGATCTAAATAAAAAATTTTCTTCGATGCACTTTCCGCCGCAAATGAGTATTTAACGAGTTATAGCGGTAAATTACTTACCGCTACTCTAGTGTTAGAAGTGGAAAGAAATCATTCTGAGGAAGAAGACAATGGACTCTCCCTTCTGACGCGCTCGAAAGATCGAGCGCATTTCAGTCATCAAAGACGAAAATTAACATACCGCTATAACTCGTTAAATACTCGTTTGCCCAAAAAGTGCATAGAAGAAAAGTAGTTCACTTTTATTAGATTCTACTGGGAGTACGCAGAAACAGTCCGCCATTAGATTCTATCAATATCTTGGCAAATCTTTCCGAACCAAACTCCCGCTTTCAGTCGCACCTCATTCATCCCCTAGACAGCACTGTGACAACACCAACCATCCTCTATCTCTGAATCAATTTAAAATTTTAGATTGTACTTCCAATACTGATTTGCGAATTTTAGAATCATTGTACATTTTTAAACTCAAGCCTGTTTTAAATATTGACCAATCTGCCGCTCCTCTACTCACTATATTTTAGAATTTCTTTATATGTGACTGCTGTATATTTCTCAACTTTAAATAAACGGTATGTGTGTTTTTTCTGTTTACAGATGGTATTCATTGATCATGACATAGTTTTAGTCGAAACCAGCTGGTCTGAATGCCAAGAGTAAATGTTTTTATACAATGCGTTTGTGATTTTATTCATACTTTGATGTAATTAACATGATTCAAGCAACAAAAATTCGAAACCGATCAGTAGCTGTTTATTCCAGCGCATTCCAGTCGTCAGAGACGAAAATTAACATACCGCTATAACTCGTTAAATACTCATTCGCGACGGAAAGTGCATAAAAAAATTGCTTATTTCGATCGGATTAATTATGTTTAGGCAGCGAAAATTGGAAAATCGATTACTGTCCTCCTTCACAAATACCCTATCTAGTTACAGCGAATTGAGGAAAGTCGCTTTAGGGTAGGATAGGCAAGGGGATTTTAGATTAGGTTTGCGTACGTTAGGATATGTGAGGTGAGCTTAGCCTTGGTGGGGTTAAGGTGGGTGAGGGTTGTTTTGACTAAGTTGGTCCCAAAGGGGGATACAACTATTGCATCAATGAATATTCGAAATCTCGTAGGGAAAATGCGGGGTTTCGTGCTGAAACTTAGGTATGCCTTCCATTTATTGACAGATAATCTACGTGTGTTTTTGCATGAATCTGCAGCCCCTCAAGAAGATGCCAGTTGTATATCCAAGGGAATTACAACTCCCAGGAGGATAATATGAGGTATTGAGCATAGAGTTAGGCAGGCCATCTTTTTCGTTAGAAAAAAATGTTTTTGTCTTGGTACGGACCGACTTTTTTTCGGTTTTCTGCTGTCCTGTTATTAAACGCCTACTACTTCTTCAACTTTGATCTTGTTCCATGAACTTCTTTCATAATTTAACTTACTATTTCGGTGTACCTTCGACACATTTTCCACGTTCCCATATTTCCATACATGAACGTGCCTTTCCCTCTCCTCTCTCTAGACCGCTTTTGTTGCGGATAGGGAGATTTAAACAAACATTTAATCTAGCTCCAATCAAACCTGTTGAATGTCTTGTTTCCAAATGCCTTATAGTTATCTATCGTCGAGACGTTATGATGGTTGCTTTTGTTCAATTCGTTGCCCATTTCCGTCCTAACGAGAGACAATTTTGTGTCTATGGAACTCCGCGTTTCCGGGGTTGCCTACTCATGGTCAAGTAGGCCTACTTTGTGTTAAAATAGGTTTTTGTTTTGTTATGAACCATCTTCTTTCGGTTCACGGTGGTCCTGTTTTCAGTACCTACCACTCAGTTCAAACCTGAATTCTAACGAAGGGAATTTGAACGAAAAGGAAAATAATTTTTCTTTAATTGGTGCGTTGAATATCATACTTTTGATTTAGGATACATCATTCTTCTTTTAAATCGTGTCAAATAAAAACCTCATGTGAATGTTTCAGTGATGGCTTTCTGTACCGGTGCATTAGAGTGTGAAATCTGCCATGAAGGCTATGAGTGGGATCTGCGTAAACCTCTTTTATTGTCATGTGGTCACACATTTTGCCTCGCTTGCCACAAACAAATAGCAAGTTGAGACGATAGAAAATGTCCACATTGTAGTATTCTAATTACGCAAACGGTGGATCCTGCCCGTTAACTATGCCTTAATGACTGCTTAGGAGAAAATGTCGTCGTCCTCACACCCTTCAAAGTTTGACCTCTGCAAACTCATGGGTGTCAGCTCGACCATTTCTGCCTGGACTGCATAGATTTTGGGTGCTGGAAATGCAGCCGAGCCTTTCATTTCAATCACCGAGTTGAGTCGTTTGACGACATCATGAGTGATGTTTCAGTGGCGTATGCTAAAAACGAGTTACGCCAAAAAATTCAACGAAAACTTGATGGATTAGGAGGAATTTCTTTGATCCGAAAAAAGATGTTACAGTTACATGAACACCTCAAGAAATGTGAAAAAGAATGTGAATTCTGGGAACGCTTCGAACAAGTCTCGGAAACATCTGCGGCGAAAGATCTAGAAACGTGGGATACGCTGATATCGAACCCTGTAGAAAAGAACACGAAAATCTTGAAAGAAATTTTGCGTCGGTTGAACGATCGGAACTTTCCACAGATTCAAAATTTGCTGGACTTCAAAGAAAAAACGACAGAGTTGAAGAACATAACCACTGACCTGAGGGTAAGTTTGTCTGTTTTGAGGGTGGGACGAACGGTATAGTTTCCAACGGTCGATGCTTTGATGGTTTGTTCATTACTCAAGGTATCCATCGTTATAATATGCTGTTATATTGACCGTGTTGAACTGGCTTTTTCAATTGCGTCCATATGTTCAATGTGACCGTGCTGACATCTTAGTGCAGTTAGCCTGTTATGAACAAAATATGGAGTGAAGTTTTTTGTCTGAATACGTTGAACGGTCTACTAATGTCACGGTGTTTGAAAAGATGTTTTATATGATATTATACGTGAACAACGTAATGCACCAATTTAATTGCACTTGAATTTAAATCCTTTTAAAATGTTTTAATAACCGAGAAAAAGGTTTATCTGAAAATGAGAGCTAGGTCAATGCAGAATCAGAAAGTTTTGGTGACGAGCACACATAACAGTGATGCCCCTTAGAAAGCCGAAGATCCTAATCCAAGGTGTGGTTTTATGGGAAAAAATTTTGGTTAATAACTTAAATAAAACTAGTATTTCTGACACCAATGTTTCTCCCGAATGTTGCTTAATTTCGGTGCATTGTATCGAAAAGTGAGTAATTTCTATACAATAGGTAAAATTTCAAGCTATGAGATGGTATAAATATGCTTCTAAACGAAAAAAATAGGCACATTCTATTAAAATGGTGAAGGGCTTACACGAGCATCGATAATGACCACAATTATTCTGCTCTGCACTACGTTTATGAGTGTCCTTATGTGCGTCTGGTCGATTTGAAACGATTCTTTCATCAACTGATGTTGTGCAGTCACCTTATGACGACGATCTTCATGTCTAACCTATCGTTCTAGGCGGTCCGACAAATTTTTCAATGCGTTTTCCCAATAAAAGTTTGCTGGTATTCTGAACGCGTAAGACATCCCGAATGACTGCCATGCCAATTAATGACATTTATAGGCATCTGCACTTAGGAGGTAATATCCTGAACGATGGGTAAACATATTTTGTTTAGCTCACAGCTCGCTGAACGATGATAATTCATTTCAACGGATACCTCAACTAAAGGACTTTTTCTACATAGTTGAAAGAGCCTCAGAACATCAAAAATCTTCCCCCTCCATGTACCGCCCATTGATCACATGCTTTGCCGAAGGCTTTGAGGTCTTGATTGAACACAACGGCGGGTATCAAAACTTAAGAGCTTTTGGGAGCTAATGCGTGCGAGCGTTTTGCCCAGATTAAGCGAGTGGTCTCGTGGGGTCAGAGTTAAAATCAGCACCCGGGTCACATTTCAATAGCATAGAGTTCTACTCAAAAATTTAATTCAGAAACAGCAGACGAAGAGCCGTCTAGACGTTTTACACCATTTATTTTCATTATGCAAAGCAATTACAATCAACAATTCAAACACATGACCACTTTTGGCTTAAATTTCCGCATGTACCGGTTGCTTTCATTGTTGGTAGATCCTAATTATAGTGAGGCATGAAACGCCAGCAAATTCCGTTACGTATGTCACTGGGTGTCCCTTTAAGGGCGGTCCACACTATTAATGTTTTGACCGAATCTTGCGTTTTGCAGCAGTCCGCAAACTCGAACACCGATGAAAAACTGCCAGAATTCGGTGTTCGGGTTTTCGAAACTTGGCAAACTCCAAGCACAAACTTTCGTAGGGACAGTAAATACTCGCTTGTTCGTGTATTGTGGATGGCGTTTTTGCTCGTGAATTGCTTGGTTTCTACGACTTCTTTCGTATTTTGTCGATTTAAGGAGCCTGTGTAGTAAACATTGGTCGAGGAGGTTCGATTTTCTTTTTATAGCTCATGTTGTAGAGAATTGTTTTATGCATTCAACGTTTTGTTTGAATTCTTGTAAGTGTGCTCGTCCGTCTGCAACAGGTAACAAACGGCCAGCTCTTTAGAGGGGTTGGGTGTGGGTATCGGAATTTAAAAATGAATTTTAAGGCATTTTTACCCCCATGATTTTTTAAATTATCTTTTTTTGGGTCTAAGGCAATTTTCAGTGCTTTTGGGTAAATTTGTAAACATCTTTCTCACTAGAATTATTCAACCTATTTTCACCATTTGACTTGCAAAATGAAGAGAAAGGACTTAGCTATAAAAGCACAATCAGAGCCGTTAAAAATTTTTGTCCTCAAAATAAATATTTTTTGAGTTATGGGAAAATGTGTCAAAAAATTGAAAAATTACATATTGTCCAATTTTCAAAAAATTTTCTCAAAAATTCCAACTAAACAGATTGTATTTTTTTTCTCTTTATTTTGAAAGTTCGAGGGTGTAAATCGGTCTGAAAATGCCGGAGAAATGGAACTTTGAAAATTTACCCCCAAAAAACTCGAAATTGTCATTTACTTGAACAGTAATTATTCCCAAAGAAGTGTTTTAGCATAGATGTATCGAAATTAATTTTTACCCTTAACTGCAAAGTTTCAGATAAACCAGGCAGGAAATAATTGAGACGACTCAAAAGCTACACGCTCCCCACAATTATGTTTTTCTTGCGAAAACGGTAAATTTTAGGACTGCACGGAAATTATATCCATCGAAATTAACTTCTTAATGTGTACACTATTTATTCAGCAATAACATAATGTCAATAGCCCAAAACAGTGCCAGCAAATTAAATTTATGAATAATATACATACATTCACTAAAACGTACTCGAGTAGTTTTGTTTATTTACATACAGCTCGAGGACAACTTCACGCCTCCGAAAATGTAGTCTGGACACTATTCAGAAAAGTTTGTATTTGTTCGTGTTTTGGTGCGTTTGTGATGAACCGAAAGTTGAATAGTGTAGACAGGCCCATTGCCCAGCCAAATGCACCTTTGTTGCCATTCTGAGGCGGCGTCTCGCATTTGTCCTGTTATAGTAGGGTAACTAAACACTATTTCACACCTCGCCAATGAACCTGCCAATGAACCTGCCAATGAAATCAATTCAGTGTTAACGTATATGCTAAATTTCGGTTACAGATTTGAAGACCTATTGAAGCGCTGTAAGTGGTAAATTACAGGAGCTCGAACAAATGGAGATTACATTTTTGGTCGAAGTGCTTGTATGAGAATGTTCAAAGTTGAGCTTGTAAGGAAATAATGAAACAAAAGTCTTTGGTTGTTATGTTTACTATTGCCAACTTAAGCAAATGATTCAAGCATATGAAAGAACTTGGAAGATTTTTTGACATCATCTGTATTGTAGCGCAAAATTTCGTACTCGGATTTGAAGCACAAGACCAATGAGAGAAAATAAATTGGCTGTATTGGTGCATTATTTGACAACCTACTCCGATGGGGTGTAATTGATTTCGTCATCGCTGACGGAACTGGTTCACTAGTATTGACGACAAAACCGTGTCATTTTCACTTCCCATGATAGCTAATTGAGCACAAATTTAAATTTTCCGTGGTTTTGAAAGCTACATGAATCTTTTACTTGAAGGAAATCCCAGGGTATTATGTGAGGTCCCACACTAAAGGTTAGGTAGGCCTTTCTTTTGTTGAAATAGAACAGGATTTTCGTTTTGTTACGGACCATCTTTACTTCGGTCCACTGCTGTTGTTTTTCAGCAACAACTACTTTCTCCAACATTTTTCTTGTTTCATGAATATCTTACTCATTACTGTTTAACTTCTTGCTTACTGTTTCTATGCACTTTGTGCAAAGATTCTGCGGTCCTTTAACTCCAAACTAAAGGGTGCCTTCATCCTTCCTCTCTTTGAACATCTTGTCGTGGTAAAATTAGGCTAAAACTTTCATATAACCGATCACTTTTACTTGAGGAAAATACAGAAAAAAACGTCATGGGTATAAATTTGAATTTCGTTGGTAAAAATGTTCCAATCATTTTTTTTCAAGCATCTTTTTACTCTCCTCGGTACTAAACGTAGTTCTTCGTTCCCCGCTATGGGACAGTTTGCTACTCGTTATTATGAACAACATACCATTTGTAAACTGTACTTCACCTTATGCTTATGCACTATCATTAAATTAATTTCAAGGACAATTTTATTTTAATTTGCAATACGATAATCTAACTATCATTTCTAAGTTGGACCTTTTTCATGTTTTCTGCAGATACTCGCTCAGGATTACATCAGAGACTTGAAGTCGGAAGCAGCTTTGGAACCCGTTAACTCGTCCGAGTTGTTCCCGAACAACGAACCCTGGACTGCTAGCAGCGAGGCTTCGATCACTTGCGCCCTCGCTAGCATAAGTGCTGGGCGGAGGACTACCAGCATCAGCGTTATATCCGAGCCCAGCGAACCCATCAGACGATTCTCCGCACGCTTGGATGCCCTCGGCAACGCCAGTTCCGGAGTTGCGGAAGTGGTGCCGCTGGACTTCTTTTGGAGAGCCTCGACAGGATCAGACGAGCGGATACAGTCGTTTATTCGGAAACACTGGTAACGTGGACATTTCATTGAGTCGACTCAGTTATACATCTTCATCACAGAAATTAAGGCATTCACAATTCTACTGACATTCAACGGTCAATAATGACTGTTCAAAACAGCCGAAACATGGACACGAGTTAACAATGAATACATTTCCATGTGCTTATAAAGAATTTCTCCGATGCTGCTTTGCCCAAAACTATAGCAGGTGCTGAAAATCTAGAATTGTTGCCCAAAAATATTCCCGGCATTACGTCGTACCAGCTGTCAGGGAAAAAAGATGATCACCCATTTTATGAATTCTTTTTTTACTACAGCATCTACGCCGCTATGTTCAAGAACAGCTTAATTTTCCTTTCATATTGTAATGATCAAAGTGAAATTCCACGGCGGGAATATTCTAGTAGAAACTGACATCTTAGCGCAGTTGATGATTCTTCATGCACTTCGAATGAGCCGCCGAGCAATTCTAATCTCATAAAAATAATCTTTACCCTGCAATAAGATATAATTCAGTTAACAAACTGTGTTTACGATCAGAGAGCTCTTGAATTTTTGAATGAAATCCATTTACTCAGGAAAGTTTGTGGTTCATAGATATTCATAAACTTTTGCTTCTGACATGATTAGATTCAAAATGAAATTAATAATCCAATGTCCATCTATAACGGAATGATTAAATACTCTATTGATGGGAAGAACCACGAGTGTTTTCTTAGGAATTTTAAAACAAATAAGTTCGACCCGAATTTATTTTGCCCAAAGTTGTAATATTACCTGTTCAACTTGTTTCTTATTCGTAATTTACGAATGTGCATCAGGAAATTTCGTTCGGACAATGACATCAAACATTTTCACTACTGCAAAGCTTGTTCATTATGTCACAGACACAAGGTCTCCGAGTTCTACGGCTCCCCGGACGATGTCCTCCTCGTCTGCAGTGCCAGCCGTCAGTCGCCCCTGTTGTTGGGTACGTTTCTGCAACATGAGTGACCTCGACCGGTGCTCTGTGCTGACAGTGAAACCTATGTGTAAGTTATTCCTATATGCGTGCTGATAGATGGGTGACTATGTACATCGACGTAGTGACAAGTTCGTGAAATGGCACGTGTTTCAGGTGAAAGTCTCCACAGGAATGCTCCTGTCGATATGCACAGTGGTTAAAAATGCTTCTAAATCATTTAGTTTGTTAGAGGCCTTTATCTTCTTGAGCGCGTGTTGACTCGTCGGTAATTTTCATTGAACATATGAATTAATCGTGTAATTCTATCTTAGGCTAGCGTGCAGAGGACGATAAAAAGACACATTGGCAGTGCGGCACCCCGTTTGTAGAGCTATCCAGTGCGATGTGCAGTGGTGGTAGCTGAGGAAATATGACGTTAAGTTGTATATTTCTCGGTTACTTTTTTCTAACATTTATTTTTCAATTAGCTTCGTTTCAGCTGGATGTTGATTGGTTTATTTACGTGGAAAAATTGAACTAGACGGTGGTTGTCCTAAAAATCCCGAGATCGTATTTTGGAAATTTATTGTATTTTGAGTATGACCACTCCCTGGAGGGAAAGGTGGGATCTCAAGTTGGTGGTTAATCAGGCCATTTTTTGTTAAAAAATACCAGGTTTTTGGTTTGACTACAGGTCTATTTTTTGGTGGACTAATTTGTCTTTCAGCCCATTCAACTTTTTGGAATTTTTATTTTTTTTATAAACTTGCAGCTGATCTCTTCTGAAAACATACCTTGCGTTAGATTCCTTTTCCATATTTAAGGGTGCTTACATCTTTCATCTTGAAAAACCTTTATCGTGGTTAGGGATGATTCAACCAACTTTTATTCCAATATGAATGATTAATTTAAACAAGCTACGTAAAATTTTGAAAATTGCAGTAGAATTAAATGAAAATTGCTTGATCACATTTGTAAAATCGCTGAACTAAGCACACTAAAATAATTGGAATCCTCACAAAGAAGATAATTTTTCTTTTATGACAGGAAGAAAAAGAATTAGTGTTGAGAAGCCTTTCCGCCATAATCTTCACTAAAACACCGCAATCGAACTTGAGAATAAATGTATTTCCGTAAAATTTAAATCCAGAAAAACCATGCGTACAGCGAAATAAGTGAAATTCAAGTACACTAAAAACAGGATACCAGCAAGGATAATTTCGAGGCTCATATATTTCAAGAACTTGAGGCAAACCCAAGTTTTTATGATTTTTTTGAAACGAAGTAACAAGTAGGATTTGTTGTAAAATTAGGGAATAATGTTCATTTTACTCATGACGTTGCTTTCGTGAGAAATCTGCCTAATATTTCTACTTCTATGTAAAAGAATGGCGTCGTTGTTACTGCTTCATTTCATCGTTTCCCTTGCTCAGAGGGGCTCAATCACTGCGCTTTAGTTTTGAACAGGAATTTACGTAACGAGTTAGGGTTATGAGAAGTTACTTCTGTATAATGAATGTGTATAACACGTCAGTTTCTAGGTTGCGGGAAATGATGGGATAAAGATGTCTCTGTATCACCAGCCTGCATTCTGCTGTTACTGGTCGAAGAGCAGCGGTTGTAATCAACCACGGACTTATTCACTGGATACTAGTACTCAAAAACAGAGAATGAATGCCTGAAAAAATTTAAGTTCGGTTTTGGGGCCGTTCAAAACATCAGGCATTCGCCAAGTTTCCATTTGTAGGTTTGCGAAAACAAACCAGAAAATGCGTCTCTAAAGTTAGCTATGCCGGTGTATTTTCGTATTCTGGCACCTCTTATCATGAGGCTAACAGCGTTTAATGTACATAGGTTGCCAAACATAACCTTCAATTGGGACGAATCAGGTAATTTTAAAAACATAACAAAATTTATCGGCAAATCAATATGTTACTGACTTTCATTCAGACAAAAACGAATCAGTCCGTGATCAAAAACCCTCTGCACAGAAAAATGGAAATGTCGAAAATAAATCGGTCTCTTTGATTTCTTGAACGTTTGAGAAAGCAAAAATTAGAATAATTACGTCTCACAGCAAATGAAGGCTTAGTTCATAGTTTCAATTTCAAAGAATCTAGAGAAAGTAGCTTTCACTTCAGATCTTTTCCAAGTCTTCAAAGGCTAAGAAGATGGTGAAGAGTAGAAGACTTGAACGAAATTATAAATGAGCAAGTTTATAAAATGGACAAAACTCTCGAAAAAATAAAGGAATTAAAAACCATAGGTTTAAATTACATTAACTTTAATTTCACTCTGTTTATCATCTCCCCTTTATCCGTGATGTGTATGATGTTCTTCATGAAAATTAGAATTGCAAAGTTTTCATCAGACATTGTATGATCTATTGGCCATTGAGATCTTACGTTCCAGAGGGCAACCACTTAAAAATCATTGAAGTATTGCAAGACTCTACATCACCATTCGAAATATACAAAAACTGCTGAAGACTTGTCGGTTTCTAAATGCGTATGTGGCTCATGAGCTTGAGTTCACAACAGCAAAACTGTGCAGACTAATTTGTTCGATTGTGATTTCTGATGTTAACGTGCAATTATGATGACAATCTTAACTTCCTCAAGAAATAAGAGCTATGTATAAAGCTCAGTGTCCAGGTTTGGTTATTATTATCCATACGTCTCAGGAGTTGAAGGATAATATAGTTTCAACTTGCTACAAATCATTCACACCTCAAGACAGCAAACGAACACTAGATATGATTTTGTCCAGTTCTTACTCCTGATAACTCGTTTTCTCTAGGTGTCTGCTGCTTCAGAGGCCTTCCAGAAAGTGCGGGTACCCGCATGCTGGAGCTGGGGTGGCAGCCCAAGGTTTGGCATTTCCCTGACCTCCATGACGTGGACCTGGACTGGATGATGACGATCGTGAAAGCGTTTGAGCCTGCAATCGACTTGTCAGCTTCGAGCTCGGGATTTGTGTGAGAAAACTTTGAAACTTTTTTTGCCATATGTGCTCATTAACCTGGAGATCACGGGTTTGACGACGTTTGGTTTTTACCAATGCTCAGTCAAAAAGATGCAAATACATAAAGTGGGTTGAAATGAATTTATTATGTCCGGGTTAATCTTTACTTCCAGATATCAAAATAAATAAGCTTACGTGAGCTTACAGTTAGCGACGAAATTATTCGTACACCTCTCTCCTTTCAAAACTTTCTAGAATTACTCAAAAACTATTGTTGCCACAGGCATAAAATTATCACTAAGTGTGAAGCCCATATTAGTGACAATAATACGAAATTTCTAGAACAAAATATTATTTTTAAAAGATTTAACAAGCTAAACTTCAGAAACGCGATAAAACAAATTATTCATTCAAATGAGAAAATTACATTTCATTGAGAATTTTTTACCGTCATACTAGTTTTATTGAAAAAAATTGTCTAAAATGTTCTTGAACATGCTGGATGTGGGATAATTGTAGAAAATTGTGCCAGAGCTAACAGGGAGCCGGAGCAGAGATTTGTCATTCGTACACTAGCGCCACGATGGGAAAAATCAAGGAACTCGGTGTGGACCTCTGACAGAAGATTATTGACTGCCACAAAGCCGGAAATAGTTACGGCGACATATCTAAGAGTTTGAGTATCCCAAGATCTGCAGTACAATTTGTTACAAAAAGTTTGCTAAGTTTGGTACTGTAGAAACGTTGCCTGGGCGTGGTTGCAAACAAAAACTCGAGGTGAGAACTTCTCGAAAATTGTGTCGTGAGGTCAACGCTAATCCACGAGTGAAGCTAGACGACGTTGCCGAAAGATTGAACGCTTAAGGCCCTGATACACTAGGCAGAAATCGCGGTGATAACCGTCAGCATGCCTCGCGAAGTGCCTCCCACCCCTGCACACCAGCCAGTTGGCAGAGTGGCCACCGAGCTTTGCTGCGATCCGACCATGTCGGGAACAGACGGGCGTCACTGCGATGAGCAGTACAGTTTTGATCGTTGACGAGAGAGGTGTGCAGCTATGTCTTGCTCCGCAGTTGAGTGGACAAAACTCTAACGCTGTATATTATTGACGCATTAAAAAAATACGGCTGCTTATAGAATGTGAAAAGCAGCTCATACAGAAAGCTAAAGCACAGCGCAATGGGAGCTTTATTTCTATCCGGCGCACTACACGGCTGGTCGCAATCGTACACCTACCCGTACGACATGCAGAGACAGACTGACGCCTTCCAATGCATTCCGCGGTGATTCCTCTTGCGTGCTGAGTGTATCATGTCGCCAGTTCTCACTTCAACTGGCGGCGGGATCCACTGCCGCAATTTCTCGAGTCATGAACGCCAGTGTATCAGGGCCTTTAGGGAACTAGCGTGAGCAATGCACAATCCAGCGCTGTCTGAACAAAAAAGGCTACACGGACGCCGACCTCGAAGGTCTTCACTCCACACACTATGTAATGTTGCTGCCCCCATCAGGGGGATACAACTATTGTATTTATGGGAATTAGCGCTCCCTGGGGGACTACATGTGAGGGCCCGAGCTAAAAGTTAGATAGGCTTTCTTTTTGTTGAAATCGAATCGGATTTTGCTACGGACCACCCTTTTTTCGGTTCACTGCTGTCCTATTTTTCAGCACCTTCTACTTTCTTCTTCAACTTCGATCTTTTTTCATAATCTTCTTTCACAACTTTCTGCTTCTACGCCCTTTCTGCGTAGATTCCACGTTTCCTTTACGCCATACTAAATGGTGCCTTTCTCCTTCCTCTCTTTGGATCGTATTTGTTGCTGCGTGTAGGGAGGCTAAAACTAATGACTAATCTAATCTGTGTTATTTGGAACTTTAAATTTATATCTGTTGTAATTTTTTAAATCATCAATGCATAGGAACCTCTATCTGTTGAAGGGTTCGTTTCACTTGAATTCCCATATTTGGATTCGTTTTGCACCTGAGGATCCCTCTACTCCAAGAAATGCTGAACGCTAGACCCACTCGCTTTTAAGCTGCCGCACTAAAGGATGGCCACTTGTATTCCTCTCATTGTCTCGTATGCTCATTGTCTACGTATTCTGGAAGGAAAGATCACGAGTGAACTGAACTACGTTAAAAAATTTCCTCAATAACTTGACTTTTTTTCTGTTTTCGTGTGCAGTTCATCCGAACTAGAAAAGCAGAATGATTACTGGTTGCCCCGTTGTCGCCTGAGCGAAGGAGGCTTCTGTCAACTAATCGACAAGTGTCAAGACGTCGACAGCATTTTTTGTGACCCGAGCTCATTTTCAAAACAAGCCCGAGAGAGAGACTGACTGCTTACGCCGAAATAACTGAAGTTAACCTACATTGGGAAACAGCGTAGTAGACGAACATCTTCGTATCAAATAATGCTGGGCCGCACTCTCTATTGAAAATGCCGTTTTTATCTTTGAAAATACAGCACTTGTTGATAATACCACACTTTTAAAAACTTGAATGAACCACTTGCGAAATATGAACTAGATTTGGAAATTGAAAAGTTGCATCTAACAAATGCAATCCCTCTTAAATGCTCTTAGATTCCAGTGAAAAAATACCATCCTGGGCAATTTAGGGTCGAATTTCTTGTTCGTTTTCTTGTTCGTGTTCATGCATTTGTTAGAAATTTCAATTTCGCGGTCTGAAACAATTTCAGTTGCATTAAGAGGTAAAGACTATCTGTCTGCAGTACCATAAGATTTCGAAAAAGTTTCACTGTACCTGAAAGAACGATGAACCTAAGGTGCTTCTTTGCAGGAGTTATTTGTTGGGCCACGGGTGCTTATTTCCATCAAATGATCATGTAGGCACGATAAGTGCTAATGAAACATTTGTAAATATGTTTGCCATCAGTTTCGGTGAACATAAGATGCATGGTATTTGTAAACGACAGATGCTTGTAGTCTTGAACCACAAATGGTTTTGTAACACGTTTTCTTTTGCATCCCAGGATTTATTTAAAAATTTGAAAAGCGCTTTGAGAGAGATTAGGGAGGGATAAAGATGTCTAACTACGTAGTAGTATTTACTTAATACGTAAATAAAAACACCAAGGTTGCTACTCTCAAAGTCAACATTGCAAAAATTATTTATTGCTGTTAAAAGGTAAACGTTTCGAGCACCAGGCTCATCATCAGTATAAGTAAGTCTGTAAAGGACAAAGAGATGAATAGGTTAAAATATACGGGAAATAAACACAGAATGAAAAAAAAATAAAAAAATGCTACGACTAAAATCAAGGCCCTTCAAAGCCAGATTTTTTAAAGAAAGTGCAATCAATTGCTCATTGGTATTTTCATGGCTTCAAAACCTACAAAGTTTTTTCCCCTATTTTTAGAAAATTAGATTTTAAGATTCTCAAAAATTTAGCTGCCAACAAATCTATTATCATCTGTAAGCCTGACAAAGGAAATGGAATTGTGCTTCTTGACAAGTGTGTTTATTCTAATGTAATGGAAAGTATTATTTCAGATACGACTAAATTCTCTGTCATTTCTAAACTTATTGAAAAATTCTCACGTAAAATTGAAGATAAAATTAGCAACTTTTTGCGGCTTCTCGGAATTTTCACTGTTCCCTTTACCAATTTTACTGGTGTCTAATTGAACTGATTATAATTGTGATAGAGGGAACATTAAAACAAAATAGACATGGATATGATTGTATGGTAGCTTCATTAATTTGTCTGTACCTAGCCGACCCGCACCTTCCCGAGGTGATACCGTTATTATAGCCAGCTGCGTTAGTGTACAATTTACATTGTAACTGATTATATTGCTCATAAATTTTTCCATTCAATTAGTTTTCTGGCTAGAACCAACGCGCGCGGTGCCCTTTACCATCGGGGTCTTTTTCCTTATTTTTGGAGTAGTATTAAGAAATCATAATTGTAATATAGGGTGTTTGTACGTAAATTTTGTTTGTGGGCCCTTGCCTAGCAAGGACCCCTCCCTCTTTTTCTGTAAAGCTTGAAAGATGGAACCTACACAACCGATGGGAACGTCAGTGGTGGGACCTCCGAGAACGTCAGTTATCGGAGGAACCTACCAGAAGAAGAAAACAAAATACATCCCTTTCCGACTTACTGAAGAACGATACTTCCCGAGGTACTTCGCCATAAACTTTGAAGCAGAGAAGAAGAAGACTGTGAATCCCTTTGCAATCATAGAAGAAATCATGACTCTAACAGGAGAGAAACCCAAAAGACTCTTGAGTGTGAGCAGGGAAGTGATGGTGGTGGAGGTGCGGAGCGAGCGTCAGGCGTTGAAGATGGCGGAGCTCACCAGTGTTGAAGATGTGCCATGCCGGACCGAAGAGTACAATCGTTTCAACCACTCAGTGGGACTGATTTACATTA
>JACJUY010011921.1:10620-23891 GCA_014220935.1 Platorchestia sp. MABIK | reverse complement strand
GATGGGTCTAGGCCCGAAACGTACTAATTTTGACATACAGTTTTTTTAAAAATGATATGTCGCCTGGTTTTTGCCCTTTCGTTCTTAGAATAATGTAAATGGTAGTCGCTTAATCGCACTTGAAGAACAATTTGTGAAATACACAATACGCATAGCAGTGATACCAATCTCCATGGTCAATAGTTCCTGTGAGCAGCTAATTTTTAACTGCTGTGAAAATGTCAATGAAAAAAATTTTGCTTAGGTATGCGACACCCGTTAATTGTGCTTACTGAAAGAAGTATCTGCTCATGTATCATTTGTTTGAAGGATAGGTAATCGCCATCGAGGGAAAATTTTAAAAGTGAATTAATTTGAATGCGTTTCTACGATTTGAGTCCCATAGCTACTAAAAACTGTTTAGTAAAAATTTTATGAGAAAATTTGAACAATTTTTACTGGTTCTGAAGCTTCATGACAAATCAAGTTTGAAGCCAGTTAACTACATTTCGAATTCGCTTCCAGGCGATGAAAGATGATTAGATTTCTTTTAGGAATTAAATACATCATTAAGATAATTAATCATTAATGTAATGGATATACAAATGAGGTGAGATGTCCTGCATCGACATTTACCAATTTTACACGAAGTTTTCAAAAAACTTTCGAACCATTTCACCGTACATATTTGGTGATATTTAGAGCATGAATTCTAAAATGAACTAATTTGGAAATGTAATTATTTTCCGCTGTAGGATACTGGGAATGGTCATTTATTTAATATGAAGCGTATGGCGATATGGATTGTGTCACAGCTGTCTGTTAGTGATCGTGTTTAGCATCCGCCACTGAAGAAATGGTTCGGAGGTTGAAATTAGTTGTATTTTTTTGCGTAATGCCTAGTTCTCCCTAAAAATATCTCAATTCTGTGAACCACAACTCAGTAATATCCCTTTTAGGCAATTGGGAATCGATTGCTTTCGAGGTGATGCAATTTAATACCAAAGTAACCTATGAGTCCTATTACTCTAAGGAAGAGTACTTTTCCGTGTTTTCTTCATGGTTTAAATACTGAAGCATTCTAATGGATATTGACATACTTGATAGTGCTTTGTTTGTGATTGTTATCGTGATTGTTTGTGATATCACGTGCTATGTTTGTGATTGCTGCCAGCAATCGTACGTTGGAAGTACTACCCACCAACTATTTATCCGTCACAGCCTGAACATTCAGGATTTTCTCATATTACTGGCCACCCATTTGCTTGTCCCCCCCAGTCCGCTATTCGAAACCATTGCAACAGTTCTAATCCCCCTTTCAAAATGTCCAATTTTTCGATCCTATGCAAAGCCTTTAAAGAACAAGACCTCCGTATTCTAGAATATCTTTATATGTTCACGAATAAACCATCACTAAATAACGATTTTAGCGCAACAAAATTATT
This sequence comes from Platorchestia sp. MABIK, assembly GCA_014220935.1. Lineage (NCBI taxonomy): Eukaryota > Metazoa > Arthropoda > Malacostraca > Amphipoda > Talitridae > Platorchestia > Platorchestia sp. MABIK. The sequence continues at coordinate 22,467 of JACJUY010011921.1, read as the reverse complement.
TGTAGCCCCTACTTCCTAACTTGCGGTGTGCTTAGTGTATCTGTGCAAGTAGTATGTGTGTGCGTGTGTGTGTGTATATATATATATATTTGTGTAGGTGTGAGTGTGTTGTGATGTATGATTGGGTACGCCAGTGTGTACTGTGTGTATTGCCTATACGCTTATGTATGGCATTTTAGTCGTTAGAAAGGGATTTATTTATGTTTTATTCTTAGGAGTTTTTTGCTAGGTACTTCTATTCAGACCTTAAGCGTCTTATTCATGACTGAAAATATATTTTATTTCTTCCAGCACTGATGATAGAAATTTTTTTTTCAGAAACGCTAGCTCAAATAAATGTTCTCTGTAACGTTGGTTCTTCTATTTATTTTGAGAAATCAAAACTTGTCTTAGCTGCATGTTTTCGATTTAGTTTGCATACATCCTGTCATATATTTTTAGTCACCGATTAATTGAGAAACTAATATGAAAAAATTGTGATTATATTATATCTTAGCACACAGTAATTCAACACTAAAACTGTAAGACCACTACAATTATGGTAAAATCTGAAAACATAAACACAGGAACTGAACGAACACTGCACATCTTTTCTGTACGGTAGCCGAAGTAACTCTGCTTAGATGCGTAACTAAACAGAGTGCTTGCAATTCAGGTCCCTGACGCGATAGAACAATCATTCTGATTACATATTCGAAGTAAGGATACTCGGTTTACTATAAATCCCTCTCTATAAATCGAGTAGAAAAATATTTCTTGGCTATTCTTTGTCACACGATGAACAAGGGTGAAAAATTGTCTTCTTTTTATTACTACCAGTTCAATTTTTCCGTACTTTATCACCTATATAAAGCCGGATCTTTAATTTCCACAATTTTACTAAATAATACAGAATGCTGAATTTTACGCTTTATTGTTTCTGAATATAAAACATTGACGGTGACTAGTGAAGGACTAAGCACACAAAAAAAAAATTATCATTGATGAACACGTACGAGTATAGTATGCCAATCTCAAATAGTTGGGTATGGTACTCTGCACGAGCTGCGCCAAGAAAGTTGCAGTTTAGATATTTTCCTTTGCACAGCTAAGCTGGGCAGACAAGAAAGCGCGCCTCTGGACAAACGGTTGTCTGAACCAGGGCTTTTCAAATTTTTTTCAACCAAGGACCACTTTTGTTACTGAAAATAGGCTGAGGACCTCCTCACGTGTGTTCCCCTCAGGAAAATACAGGGTATTTCAGGACAAGAAGTACAAAATTGCATACCAAGTAGAAATAAATACTTATAAATAAATGGCCAAATAAACACTTTTTCTTCTATGAAATTTTCCGAAAAAAACTCGGATTGATAACATGATTTATTGTTTTAAAGGATTTAATTTGATGATACTTACTTGCAATACTTATTTTGAATTTACGTTACAAACATTTCTATTCTGTGAGAGTTCACACTAATAAAACTTAGTTTTGGTGATATTTGGTTGAAAAAGTTTTGGCGATAAAATTATAGGGACACATGAGCCTTGTTTATGCTACACCCATTGAATCTGAGGAAGATCTCATGGCTAGAATGGCAGTGGCTGCTGGTGAGATTTCTGAAATGCCAGACATGTTTCCTAATATACGGCAGTCGTTAAGGCTAAGATTTGAAAAGTGCGATGATGTAGGTGGAACAAATTTTGAACAATTTTTGTGAACTCTCTTTAAAATAACGCAACTCTCTTTGAAATAACCCAACTCTAAAAAATGAGAATTTACTACACTAAAAATAATGATCATGCCAAATATAAACACATTCACCTAGTCGAAATTGTGTTTAATTATGGCATTTGCTAAATTTATACGTTGGATATTTACGCTTCATATAATCAATACTACTTAACGTCAGAGTGTAAAATTTTACATGATTTCATATAATATCTTTTTTTCATGAAACTATTAGCTGGATTGCCAAGTATGAAATTTGACATCTTAAAAACAATGAAGCTAAAAAATAACATTTCATTAAACGAAAATATATTTGTGCCGGTAAATTTTTACTAGATTACTAGGAAAAGTCCAAATTGTCGAACAAAACATATTTGTACAGAAGGTACGGATATGCAATGGTGATATGCATGACTGTCATAAATTGAAAAATAAAAATGAAAATTACATTTCATTAACCAATCTGAATTGTTCCTTGTTTATCGCTTGCGTCGTTATCATCGCTAAGCAACTAGGCAGGAGTCTCCTGATCTCTTAATTAAGAACATCATAGCCTCCATGAACTACGCCTGTAACTCGTACTCTTCAGTCCCGGCACCTGATTTGGCACTTTTGTTCATTTTTCGAAGTTCATTGAGATAAATTGTTCCCAGATTATTAATTTTTTTCTTCAAATCTTGTATTGTGGCAGAAGTAAAATGCCCTCGATATTTCTGCAGTAGAATGTCATAAGCCTCGGCTTCCTTCGCACGATTGCTATAATCATCCGACTTGATGCTCCACAAGTCTGGCAAGGTGTACACGCCTAAAACTTCAATCAAAAATTTGTTTTCTGTCTCTTTCTTCCCAGACATGGCGATCCTGTCTCCTCGCCTGTCACTTGGTAACTAAAAAGTTTGATCAACATTTTGACTGAAGTCCACACATGCACCAAAAATTTGATGACTAGTCAAAAGTGTCAAACGAATTTGATCCATTACAAATTTGATTCAATCATTTTTTTGACATCAAAACGTCTTACACACAGTCAGATTTTGCATCAAAATTTTGCCGTTTTTTTAACGTGTATGGGACTCTTTAGAGTTTTATAAGGTAAGATTATTAGCCAAGAAGTTTTTGAAAAATGTGCTATATTTCTTTCCTTGAGATAAGTTGCATTTTCGTGAACGATAGATCAAGTTTTATTGTCGCAATATTTTTTAGCTCGTAAACAAAAGTGAGCGGAAGATAGGGTTTTCATATCATGTGAATGATATATATTAAATTTTTAAATATATAATCTTCACCTGTGTATGTGTGTATATATTTTTATATGTATATATGCATTTAATTATTATAGTGGGGACTCATTTTCGTCAAATAAACATTTATAGAATACTGCATCCACAATATAGTGAGTGGAATTGGTAAATCTTAATCCAAGATGAACGCGGATTTCTCGTCGGAAGATCAAATAGACTGCAATTATTTGCAGGATGAAATTTTGTTAATAGATTACCCAAGATTGTTAGTAGCAGGGTTACAATCTTGATCTCTTCGCTTTCTATCAGAAGCATGCTGAAACAGTCAAATGTGAGATGCATTTTGATCCATTTTGAATTCGAGTTTCACATCCTCTTATCGAGACAAACAATCGAGGAAATAGGATTGCTGCCCGTGGTATAATATGCCATTATATTACTGCTTGGGAATATTATTCTTTGTTGACGAAAATGTTCGGAAGAACTTTCATTAGGTTCTCCTCTAAATTAAAATCTCATTTTTAAATACCCACTCCTATTCTCCGCTACGTTCATTCATCGGAACAAAGAAGAAATTGCTACAACACTTTATCATTAGAGTATGAACCCGAAGGATCCACCGTGTTATTGTTGAGTGTTCAAATCCTCCGTCAAAGTTAACCCTTATCAAAACTCAACGGTAATTTAAGTGTCTCATATTGTTCTAGTGTGTTTCCTTAGCAGTTAAAATTCACCACCGGCATGAACGCAGTTTGACGCACTGAGGTCGGCTCCGCTTCTTAACTTTGTATGTTTTAAAATCAGCGCAGTTACGTACGCCTTAGCTTAAATTGACGCAGAATCTAAAATAAGCGCTATGGTTGGACAAAACCAGGTTGTTTCAAGCAAGACATAAACGCCGGAGGCAGCTATTATTTTTGCATGCTCTTATTTTTAGGGAACCGCTGCCTCTGCGCATTGGTCTGTCTGGCACCGGTCACGGAGGAAATTATAATACGGCAAGATGCTCGTACGTAGCTCTAAGTCAATCTACTAAAATTGAGCTTCTGCTGGTGTACTACTTAATATTCTGCCCTGAATATCATTAATACCGCAACGGGTCAGGTGCATATGGCACCCTCAGTGTATATGCTCATTTTCTTCATTTCTTGTCTAATTTGTGCCCTAATGGGATTTCCGAAGTTGACTCTCAGGTGATAGTGCCGTCCTTTTTTAACGGTCCGTGAAAACCTAATGTCTGCACCAGTATAATGGCTGTGGTTGAAATAATACTGATAACAGCTGAAAATTCTGACGGGTAAAGGTTATCGTAGGATAGATGAGAGAATTTATCCTTTTAGCTGAATGTACTTAGTCTTTTATTACCTCAGTCGGATATGTTTAGTTAAAAGCACTGGAACAGTCAGTATTTCATAAACTCCTGAATTATTCAAAATTTGATAGATAAATATTTAAATATAAGAGTAAAAATATTAGATTGATATTCTAGGGATGATAGCCTCTTCTGACTTAAAATTGTGATATTTGTCTAATGATGACTCTGAAAACCATTATCGAAGCACCAATCTGGAACTGATGCGCCGTGGGTGTAACACCTGCATCTAACACTCTCAACGCTGACTTCCTCAAAATAAAAACCTCGCCCTCTAGGCTTCCTAGCCAAATATTGGAAATTTGACGCACCCGATACTTCATAGTAAAATGTGGCTTCAATTCTGAGCCTTTATTTTTATCCTTTATCCAGACTATGGGTCGAAAGTAAGCACCGCCACACCGATATATCGGTGTCTCGTGGAAGTGCAATTTACGGCGTGTAGTTTTGGAGACTTGAGTTAAAAAAATTGAAGTAAAATTGTTTTTTAATTTTCCGAAAAATGTTATTTTCCTTCTAAACCATTTTGCACCCAACTTAATTTCGATGGGAACCTTAGAGAAGAAACACTTCATTTCGTTTCTTTCAATATGCTTTAACATACACACGAAGTAGGTTGAAGCGTTTCTTAAATGACGAATCGCTATGTAGAGAGCAACAGTACGTTCAAAAGAACTGTGTAGAGGCTCTTCCTGTTTTACTGTGCGAGCGCTGAAAATTTTACCGTACCAAGACACCAAGATGTTGTCCTATCTTTTTCATAGATATCACTTCTGCAGTCAAAAAGAATACTATTAGAATGAGAACATCGCAAGAATGTTGTATGAAGCAATTAAATTTACCATTTCTTCAATTTTAGTGCATAGATTTTATTTCCTTCAATAGATTCTTAGCCTTCATCGGCGTTATTTAAATTTGAAGATACTTTTGTTCCATTTGATTTGTTTTGTAGGGACGCAGTGGTAAGTGCTCGCTTGTCTTGTACAATGATCTGAAATTGCTTATTCTCCTTGCCGTGGTAATGTTGCAGAGACCGGCCCTATTTTTGAGGCGAAGGGACCAACTCTAAGTTTCAAATGCATGAATTTGACAAATAGAAGTCTTCGTTAAGTGGAACCTTATCTAAAATTTCTAACAAACTTATTAAACCATTCTGTGTTAACCGTAACTGGTGAATAATTGAATTTCTTTAACAATCCTATTAAAAAATTCACGATAAAGATAATTTTTATTTTCGCTTGACTGTGCAGCTTGCGTTAGAATAGCATTTTATTTACCCTAAACCCATTTCAGATTGTCAATTTGTTTGGAATGATTCAGATGTTAGAATGCAAGTGACATAATGATCTTGCACCAATTATTGTCGATTTTCCTTATTGAACACATATGTAAATATGGTTTCCCTTATACAAAACAAGAGTTTCTTGCTCTCTTTGCATTGCGTTTCACTATACCAAAATTTTATCACACAATGTGAGAGATCAGTAAGATAAAAAATGCTGTTATTTTAAATACAAAAATGCTTAGACTAGATTTTAGATTTTCAATAGAACATAGAAGATCCTCTTCGTAATATTTTACACTTTACGTTTCCAATACTTTTACTTTAGATCTACCAGTTTTGAAAATGAAAATAGTTCATTTTCATTAGAGCAGTAGTTGAGGAGAATTGTCTGCTATAAGTTTTTGCATTGAAATTATTTGGTGCAATACAACGTAAGTAATTCCATTTTGAAATTTACCTAGCTTTGAGGGAAAAAATAGTTTAACTGGTTTTTATCACTTCAAAAAACGCAAAGCACACGCATTAAATACAACCACACTCAATAACAAGACAATTGTAGAATTTAAATGTCGGAGCAATGTGCTAAAAATAGAAATTTTAAAAAGCTGTTCATGTGAAATACTGAATGCAAAACGAGGCATCATTGCGCCAAATGCGAGGTGCAGTATGAGTCCGGCAGCCTGTGTTGTGCCGAGAGATACTCCCAAAACTTGAGCCATGGCTATAAATTAAGTATATATAATTAAAATGGCCCACTTGTGGCAAACAGAAAATTAGTAAAGAAAGTTTTACCGTAAAATGAAATCGAAAAAGTGCTGTAAGCGCAAAATGCATTTGTGTTCTGTGTTGTACGGGTTCTAGTGCCCTGCCAGAGCGATCAACTTCTAGTTGTTCAAAACAGCGCCAGACCAAGAGTGAAATTCTCGTCCACTAAGCGCGGAGTTTCCACTCTACGATCACTTCCGCAGAATCCTAAAAGCATCTAAGCTATTTAAAGGGAAATTCAAGATCGTAGAGGCCTCTTTATCTCTCGTTTCTCAGGACAAATTACTCCAAATTTTTCTCCATGCAGATTTGCAGTAGAGCTCTGTAGTTTTTCGACAGAATTCTCTCACGAAAAGAAGATTTGTTTCATTTTTGTTAGTTTATGCAAGTTAGATTTACTTCTTTCAATCTCGAGTGTAAATGTAACTCAGAAGAACCCAATAGTAATTGCGCGTAGCTTTACAGTTTGAAAATTACAGTCTAGGCCGGAAAAAACAATTACTACTACTGCAAATCATACCTGTACATTCACGACAGGACTTTAGTTTGATGTTGAGAAGAATGTTCTTGGTGAGGAAATTTAGTTAGCAAAACATTAACAACAAAAATTTGTAGAAACGAATTTTTCTGTCCACAATAGTATTTCTATTCTTTTTCTGTAAAATACTCGTAATGAATTAGAAACCATTGCAAGAGGTGGATTTTTTTTGGATCGATAGAGGTGAGATATGTCAGATAGAGCGTTAACAAATGCAAAAAAATATCGTCATATGTAATTGCATATGAAGATCACGATGAAAGATAATTAGATAATCATTCAGTTTGAGCGTTTTTGGCCAATTCAGGCTTGATTTGGAAAGCATGCATTGACAACTTTGATAAAAAAAGATGATTTTATTGTCCTTTCGCAATTTGCGATAGAGTGTGCTCTGAATTTTATTTAAAATAGTTTTAGATAAGTGAACGCGTAAAACCAAGATACCACGACTGAAAGCAGACCTGCGTGTGTAGTTTTTTTAGATGACTACCGTGTCTTAAGGATAAAAAATAAAATAATCATTAGATTTAACTGTGTGAGTGGTACATTTGAAAAGAGTGAATGTTTATTGCATTAAGATTCTAGTTAGAACAGTGGACAGAGTTACTCTTCTTTTGCAAAGAGAAAATGACGTTATGAAATAAAAGCAATACCCTTAATCAGCAAAAGATATTGAGTAAACATATTTATATGATGAATAATAAACATCACCAGTCTAAGTTGTCATCAAAATTAGCATAAGTGACACTCCTTGTGAATAACAAAAACAGAAGTTTTGATAATTCTAATTGAAGCATCGGAAAAAACATTGTGATAAAAATGAAACCATAACAAAATCACAAAATAATCAAACATATCGTTCTGCATTTTGATAACTTAATAAAAGCTGCATAACGAGGAGCGATGTTGCAGCAACCCGGTGGTGGTGTACAAATCAGTCTGGTTTAGCCATTTTGGTAGTGCTGCTTTTATAATAATAATTGCTCAATTTCTGGTCGTGATGTAAATTATATCCAAGAAATTGTGACAATTTTCGCTTTACATCTCATGTAAAAATCTTCTCCCTTCTACATTTGTATCTGTAGTTTCTTAACACTGATGTGAAAGATAAACTCGGGAATCTATGCAAGTATCAAAATTTTAAATTTTATCATTTAAGTGAAGCCTCTAAATAAGAAGAAATCTGACCTAGGTCCCGTTTAATAGGCAATTTTTTCTCTTAAATTTGGAAAAAAAGGTAGATGTTGTGTAATAGCAAATTTGAAAACTAATTGATATTCTCAGCATAATTTGAAGCAGGAGCATTGTAATAATCACCATAGTTCTCCTATAATTACGGAGCTTTTCAAGTGCATAAATGTACCCAAGGTTTTATTTTTGGAGGATTTTGCCGCATACATTATAGTCACGTCACATTATGGACAACTCGTTCAGATGCGTGCTGCGTGAACTTGACGGGCCGTGCTATGTACATGCTACTGCTGCGCCGGCTGCAGAGTGAGGCGCTCATGGCGGTGATGCGCGATGTTGGGTCATCGCTGTCTGGCTCATCTGAATGGCAGCCGCTGAGGCGAGGGCCTGGAAGCTGGTGCTCTGTGTCTTCCTGGCTGGTGTGTCGTCTTGGCTATGGTGTCTTCTTTGCTACTGTGTCTTTTTGGCTACTGTGTCTTCCAGACGACAGTGTCCTCATGTTAATTGGGCCTTCCTGTCAGCTGTGGCTTCCTGTCAACTGTGTCTTCTTGTGTTCTGTGCCATTCTTTATACCGCACCTTACTATCAACTGTGTTTCCCTGCATACGGAGTTTACCTGTCTGTCTCCCATTCCTGTCTGTCACACATTATTCCTGTCTGTCACACATTATTGTCTGTCTTCAATGACAAACGCGCAATGACAGACTCAAATTAAAACCTGTGTTAATTGATGCACTGCGCTCATCTTGTTCATGAGCTACGTTTTACCTTGTTTTTAGCTGATAATGTTTTTTTCACATAGCGTTTATACAATTTTTCACGCTATTCTCCTTTTTTGAGCTGCTGAAGTAGGTGTAAATACTTTTGCCGTCTATTTTTCATCAGAACTTCGGTGAGATCGTACGTGAGTAACCCGGAATTATAAATGTAGTGTGAAGTTTTGTAGATTTTATTGTTCATTATTAGGCTCACAGGATGTGTATTTTCTTCCGATTTTCTGACGGATAAATGAGAAATTCGCAGTCGTCATGTTGAGCTGGGTAGCTTTGAAAAAAAAGAAATTGGAGCTACATCAGTTTCAAAAGAGATAATGTCTTATTTTGTATTTTTCAATTTGTTTGTTAAACTGTGCCAGACTATTGTTTTCAATGTCTGTTTTTGACGATCTCGTCCGTCATACTTTCAATGTAAATAAATTGTGTGAAGCAGTTCTAGCTTTTGCTCAACTGGTGAAATAACGATCCCAATCTTGCTGAAATTGCAGGAAAAGGCGTGATACAGTATTCCCTATGTTTAATCAGTTCAATCTAATTGTGCGGTCATTTCTCCTAAAATTTCTCAAAGCCTGGCTCTAGGTCCGTTACATGAAAAATCAGGGATAAATTGGAACTAACTTAATTTCGCTCTCTCGATTCATCGCTCAAGACTGGTGTGACGTCACGACCATCTATACATGTGCATACAGACTTGAAGACATATAAGTCATAATGGCCAACCTTCCAGTATTTCAGATTTTAAATAAGATATTTAGCTTATTTTTCACGGCTTCGGGAAAACCAATTTGAATCTCATTTTAATCTTATTATAGATCGAACGATTTTCCCATGCAGTGAATCATTTAATGTTTCATTGGCTGATTTTGAATTGTGGCAGTTGGTGAGTAATATGGATGAATGTTTAATGCATTCATTGTAAGCAAGATTTTTGGTACACGTGTGATCTTTGACAGAATACGTGTGAACTTTGACAGAGTATTTCATGTTTACGGAAATAAATTTTGTAAAACCTTCATAGAAATAAAAACTCTGGCACAAGGTAAAGAAACATCCCCTTCCTGCCTCAAACATTGTCCAGAAAAAGGGTGGTTGTCCGCGTCATCAGGATTCTTACGTTATTGGAATAATATAAAATAAACATCGTATTCCATTTTTAACTGCAGATGAAATAAAAATATGAGTACATCTTTTTATTTCTCAATTTTAATTTTTATAACAACTTCAACATCCATTCCTATGGAGTAGGTCTGAATATACCTTGAACTTTTTCCCTGCATATTCCTCTCATGATTTTACTTAAAAGTTTCTTAATCTTCAGTTGTTGATCGACAATAGATTCTATCTCTCCAAAATCGTTGGAGTTGCTGAAGACCCTCGTAAAGACTTTCATACGTTAGTTTTCGATCCCCAATTTTGAGATATTGGCTTCTTTTGAGACTCTCTAACCTGAACGATGTTTTTTTGTCGTTTGAAGATTGACATAAGGTTCAGCTTTACCAATACCAGCGCATTGAGAAAAGTCATTTATAAAATTATAGTTTAATTGTACATCCACTTCTCGTTTGTCAAAACCAATGTAAAAAATGCAATATAGCCCAGATGAATTTTTTATCAAAATATCTGACTTTATAGCCTACATCAAGTTCTTACATAGTGGGTGAATTTATAACCAAACAATTAAAATCACTCAATGAATAACTTAATACAATACTTGAAACTGAATTTCATTAACCTCAAATATTTTCACTTTTATGTGACTCGATACATTCGCGTGTTTCAAAAACAAATTAAGGGCTTTAGTAGGAAATTTTGCTTCCATAATTCAAGTTATTGTATGTAGATTCTTTCCTTAGTTAAGAAATGTTACACTGGTATGTCACGTTGTTATAGGTCCAGCCACTAAGCGTAGTTATTACTATGTTGCTCAGTGGAAATTAGGAAGAAGCGGTGGGGTGCAGGATTTATTAGCACGGTGAGAATAAAATTGAAAAATAAGTAAACAAGTCCGATAAGTGAGCCTGGAAAACAAAAAATGAAATGGAAAGTTACACACGATCAATGTAAAGTTTCAGAAAATACACAGGAATTTAATACATTTATGCACAGAACTTTAGTAGTGCCTATTTTCTACCCTTGGGTAACGCTGTTCTGTAGTAGCAGTAGCAACATCAATAGTAAGAGCTAGTCATAAAGGAAGACATTTCACTGTCACCAAAGCTACCGTGAATCAATATAGCTCGACAACTATTCACGATCGAAAAATAAGACTGCAATTTAGGAAACTAAAACTTTCACAATGGATAATGTGAAATAATCATTGCGTATTCAGACTTTCAGGTCGTTAATAATTACTAGACCAACGCACAGCATGAAATGAAACGTGAATGACAGTTACCCTTTCACTTTCGTCAATTCCTATACGAATTACTACAAGGCCACAGTGGTCCCGAGGGACCGCCCGAGAAGCCCCCGCACACCTGCACACCGATACAACCCACAACAGACTAAAAGGGTGCGGTGGCAGGCCGACGCACGTAAATGCAAAGGCGGCTATTCTGTTTGCATAAAACAGATACCGAAACGGCAACTAAAATTAATACTTCGTTGAAAATAACACAAACAATAATACACACAAGGAAAAATACGAGATAAGAAGAGTGCTAAAGTTATACGAACGAAGGCATAATAATTAAAGTTCTTATCACTATGTGCATCGCAGGCACCTACTAGAGACAGGCTGGAAAAACGGCTCTATTACAACGTCATTTTAAAAGCAAAATTCTATACCTGAACGTTAAATCTCGTATCATTTGCAGCTATGCCTCCCGTGAGAAGTTTCCTTTTTATAACAACACCCTCATTTATTAGCACGTTCATTTGAACTTGCATAAAAAGGATTTCAAGAGTCTCACAACCTTCATGGCAGCAGAATTTGAGATTCAAATATTTTTTGGGTGAGCCGGGATATTAT
>JACJUY010011919.1:0-23895 GCA_014220935.1 Platorchestia sp. MABIK | reverse complement strand
TTCTCCCACTCAACATCTTCTCCCACTCAACATCTTCTCCCACTCAACATCTTCTCCCACTCAACATCTCCCACTCAATATCTTCTTTCATTCAGCATCTCCTATATAATATTCTTTTTCGTTTAACGTTCCCCATTTAGTATTTTGTCATTTAACATCTTCCTTTTAACTCTTTATTTCTTTAATTTCGCTTTCACAAAACTGCGTTGACTTTAACATCAATTCAGTTGAAATATTGTGAGTCCATCAACGCTATATATAATATTTTGCACTTTTCCTTGCAGGAGCAGTCTCCCGGTGAATCAGGCTGTTTTTATTTTTCCACGAACTCACATTTCATGCAGAAAAATTGAACGTAATGCTAGCTCTTGGATTAGCGTTGGACTGTTAATTTTAACAGTTATGAAAAAAATGATAGGTGTTTTTTAACATACCTCGTAGTAAATTTAAAAGAAAGCTGGAACGATTTTCCAATGTTCTTTGACGAATCGAGAAATTTCGATTGTTTGAGACGTAAATGGCAGAAATAGCGAATACGTGAGTTGAGTACAAACAAAAACGAATACTGCATGAAATGAGCAATGAGCATATGGACTGATACAAAAAATATGGCGTCAAGATGCTCAACGCAAATCTTCCGTAGTTCATCACTCAGAGTGGCTTCAAATATTAATACTAAACATTTACGAAATTGACAAGTAACTACTACGACTAAATTTTTGTTGTAATCGAGCTGCAAGCAAAACTTGCAATGACGTAAGTGGAGAGGGCCGCTTTCCTGGTCACTGAGCGTCTGTGGACCGAACGCATAAGCCTCGCATGCTTACTGTTCTCGTTTCCTCAATATTTATCCAGCCACAAAAGAATAGATGGAGTTCTCCATGCAGGTAAACATGCTCTAGCCAGAGCCACTTGCAAATGTCAATAATTTTTGAATTAAACCAACAGCTAAAGCTAATATAAAATCTGATGAAACAGTACTATTCTGGCTCTACAACTTTGTCAAGTTCTAAGAATTGAAGATGTGATTAGACTATTACGTTAAAATATGTTTTCTGCTTTTTTCTAATTGGTTTATTGGATTGAATTTGTGTATTTGAACCAATGTTTTTTCTAACTAGCTAGCGATACAGCTCTAGAAATTTTTTACTTCTACTACAAATATTGTTGGAAGTCAGCTGGATAGCTCATTAACAAAGAAAGTTTCTCAGAGGAAAGAGAAAGGACTACTTAGTTTAGTCGATAGATAGCTTAGAATTTATGCACAAGACGCGTTTCCACAGAATATCCTGCTCTTAGAAACCATAAGTTAATAAGGAAGAAGAAAGAAAGGCCAAGAAGAGATGGCAAAGAAGGTTTGAAAATTGAAAGAAGCAAAAAGTGGGCATGACACATTTAAGTTTTGATGGCCTTCTTTAGCTAAGGTAACTTAACACTATACCCATGGGAGCGCCAGTCTCCATACTATAGAATAAACAAAATTAACCTCCTGAAGGTGGTACACTATTTGAAAATGGCTCCTTTTCTGTGACCAGAAATGGATTTTTTTTTAATATAATTATTTTTAAACAACCTTAAAACTAACCGACTCTCTTCAAGTAAACAATCACCATCAAACTGATGAGCTTCCCAATGTCAGCAATAAACCATCCTATATTGGCTCATTGGGCTCTTAAAGAGTTTTGTGACGCTAAAAATGATCTGAAAATTGGACTTTGATGGCCAAGCCCGCAATTAAGGCGGTAATGACAACGGATTTCGAAATTAGCTCGTCATGTAATCCAATAAGCGGAGACACTTCAGAATGGAAACTTTGTTCAACAAGAGGATAGATGTTCGATTAAACAGCGATTTCATGAGTTTGAGATACTTTTCAATTCGACACCAGTGATGGTTTGTTTTTGCGCACATTTTTACGAAATTTTTCTGAAATTTACGGTATTTACGGTCACTGAAATTTACGGTATTTCATTCTAATCCAAAAGGAGAGTTTAACAATGCTGATGTGTTGATGCATTGCTAATACATTCATGTAGTTGTGTTGACCCAAAGCTTATTTGATCAATTATTAAACAATGGATGCTTTCAATAAGAAACTGTGATAAATTTAGTAATCTCTATTTTAATCTATTTTAATCTCTGCCTCACTAAATGATTTACTTTCTCTGTTCACGTCTCTGCAGAACTGCAATGCCTTCAGGGTAGTTTGAAAAGTAAGTATAAATGAATTCTCTCTGTTATGGAATTCTTCGGTGTACCAATACTAAAGAATTCTTTTTCCAGTTTTTAGTAACCTACGCAATTAGATAAATTGCAGACAACAATTTAGTTCAATGAGTCGTAAAATTTCTTAGTCTCGGCAAGCTCCTCAAACTCCCCAGAATACGTACTTAAATTTGACTTCAATTCAGATCCTCAGTTGCCCCTCCTGTAGCTACATCTCTCCTACGCCTCAATTTTACTTCTGTTCTGTATATTTTAGCTGTTAATTATAATTCTGCTGAATATTCATATACTTCTACAAGTAATGTCTCACTTGCAAATGCAGGAAATAGTTCTGAGGTGTATCAATATGCAGACTTGATACCTCCCTAAATGATGACACCAAATATGTTTACGCACGCTGTTTCGACTGGAATAGAATTCATTAGCAGACTTGAAGAAAAAAAATATTTCCGTTAAGGGTTTTCAACTTTCCGTAAGAAAAGAACACGATTTCGAAGGTGATTTCAACACGTGGCTGTCTCCAATTTTTAATACAAGTGGCTCATTTTTTCATTTATTAAATTCAACTGATATTTAATTGCAAATAAGTCAGATACTATTTGCACATTTCATTTTACACTACGCAACGCTTCATTTTCCAAACAGAGAAGCAGTAAGCATTCTGATGTAAAAGTAGAGGTAAAGTTCGAAATAAGACAATTAAAATTACCTAGATTGCTGAATTATGTAAGTTTCTATTATATTTCGAATTTCTGCCATGGGAGATGATTTTTTAGCTTCAGGCGCAAAGCTATTCTACTTACTTTCAGTTTTAACTTAAGCTTTACCACACCTTAATCCCACGGATGTTTGTTTTTGAAATCAGTTCCAAAAAGAAAAAAAGTAATTTTATATTCGTCTTTCTGTTACCCGGTTATTGTTCTCCTTGTTCAAAATCAACTTGAAGAATTTTCAGAACAGGAATTTATTTTTCTTGCCCATCTCTGGCATTTTCACCGTTGCCGGCTGTTACTATTATATTTGTTATTTAAATATTCCCCATCCACAACAGCGCCTAACTTAAGAAAGCAAAAAGATTTTACTTTCCAGTAGAACTGTAAAAAAATGGGAATCTATGCACAAGATACGTTTCCACCCAACACATCTTGCGTTTAGAAAAAAAAGTTGAAAGGAAAGATAATGAAAGGTGACAAAATTGAAAAAGAAAGCCAGAGGTGTTCAAAACTAGGACAGCACTGAACAGAAAAATGATGGTCCATAGTAAACAAAGCCCCTTTTCAATTTCCACAAAAAGAAGAGAGAAAGTCTATCTAACCTTCAACTCAGAACCACACATTTTCCCCCTGGGAGCACCAATTCCCTCGCATGCAATAGTTGTATCCCCTTGATGGGGCTGAGAAACAGGGTAACAGTGAACCGAAAAAAAAATGGCCGGTCACAAAATAAAAAGGATTTTTTCAAACAAAAGGAAGACTTACCTAACCATCTCGGGACCTCACACTGTCCCCTTGGGAGTGATAGAAACTGGAATTATTTCACATTTTTATTAGTTTTATCCTCTTATTATTCCATTTTATTTGGAACAAAATAAAGGAGAGTATTGCCTGAATGGCCGAACTGTTTTCCCCAAGGTATTGAGAAAAAGTCTACCGTGTCTAAACCTGCACTATTTTATTTTCAGCTCAAAGAATAAAAGGAGAACGCAAAATAAATGAATCGATCCGGCTAACGGGCACGATAAATAGAATTGCTATCGAAAATTGCCCAAGTTTGGTAACTGAAAGTGGTTCGTATATCGAAAACAGCCTAGATTCCAATGAAAATCATGCCCCGTTATGTGTAAAATTTCCACAACGTCATCAACTACGAGTTTCCCAAACTTTCCATTCGAGAAAGACTTATTGAGAGAACAGCCAAGCCAAATTCCAACGAAGGACCACGATTTTCTACCTATTGAACTAAACTTTTTCAATTCAGAAACAGAGTTTGGAGAGTGAAAGTTTGTTCAGCAATTGAAATGCAAAAGACCTCGATATAGGTATATACAGTCTCCAAAAAAGACGCGCCAAAATCTACCTACCCTCAAATTTATTCGAATGATGAAAAAGCCCTCCAGTGTTTTAATTTGCAGCCACGCATTGAGATGTGGAAACACTCTGAGGAGACAGAGCTAGTAGTCCAATTCAGAGGCGGAGAACAAAAGAAGTCTTAATGGCCTACGTTCATCCTGCACTAGAGAGCACTTCAAGGGGACCGTACCTTTGCTGCCGGAGTAACCTCGTGTTGACCGCGCGATTTTCAGAACACAAGCGAATTCATAAAATACACGGAGCGATCGAGTGTTGAAGTGAATTGCTTCAGCACCGGTCGGCCAATCTGGTAGAGCAATTTGGTATATAATTACTCCAGTAGTTTGCGTTTCCTTGCAATAGGCATGGCAAGGCGGGGAAATGATTTCTGACGTTTACACTGCAGGCATGTTCTGGTTACGCAGAGTTTTATCGCTGTACCTGTTAGCTCAATGTTTCAACTCTGATCGGCATGGAGACATTATTTAAAAGACAATATTTCACTCGGCAACGTAAATACAGCTTAATGGAACACGCACGCAATGCATGCGTAGCACAAGGAAACAAAAAACAGGTTGCAAATTGCAATATGAGTGATCGCATCGTGATGACGTGATCAGATATTGTCTCATTATTACATCATGTAATAAAGTTATGAGTTATTTTAAGGATAATTTTTGCGGTGGCTTACAAGAATCTATGAATTCCTCGATTTCTCGCGCAGCAAAGGCATTGCAACGCCGTTCTGAAAATTTCTACTTCATACACAAGTGTTGACACCCCGAAGCTAGCGAGTTCCAGTGCGGCTTTGTCGCATTAGTACATGCAGAACCTCGTATGCAGCTTTCAGTATTTTTAAAGAGGAGATACGACGTTATGATACGCGGCATCCAGCGGAGCTCCACTGACTCATGTAACTTGTTCATCAGAAAAATATCCTTAGCGTTGAAACAATTCCTTGGATATTTACAGCTTCCACAAGTTTTTGAATTCGAAATTTGCACTCTGAGAATTTCTCTTTTCGAGCCCTTCAGAGTTACAAATGTTTTGTGTTCTCAGTTTATGATGAACCAACAGCATTTGTCCGAGCGCTGACAGTTATGGATAACAGTTACAGTAACATCACCGAGACGCACTCGCCGCCAAGTTTTCTTCCTCAATTTGTTCCCATTTTGATCGCGACAATTCTCATTGAAGTTCCCCCGTCACAGGTCGTTGACGCGATGTGAGCTGGTCCCACACTCGGAGGTTGAGAAGTTAAGAGCCTGGATCACGCTGAGAGCGTTAGTCATCACGGCTGGCGTAAACAGAGCCTAGTAACAAATGGGTCCCGTCAACAAATTTTTGGACATGGGTACGGATATAGGTATCTCTTGAATTACCATCACTATTTGCAAGTACGCTGAAAAGTTACTGTCAGTATTTATGAATGAAAATGGGATCCGCACAAATTCATTTGTTTCTCAGTTCTACGAAAATATTTTTAAAATGACAACTGCAAGAAGGACCATGAAGTACACATGATCCCTAAACTGAAGTTACCCACGGCAAACGGCGATCCTTGACTTTCCGTGTTACACTGTCCTAATATAATATTTAATTTCGTCACCGTAGAATATTTGAGCATGGTTTATTCACGCTCTGCCGCAACTGAAGGCTCGGATTTGTCCTCTGCGGCGTGAGAGGCTGTGTCTAGCACTGAAATTTTTATGGTCAAAATCTTTAAGTTTGGGCGTGTCTTCCAAGTAAAATTTAATCATAAAAGCCACTCGCAATTTTGCCCACCCGCATAGATGTTTCATACAGAGTGTTTTAGAATCAATTTTCTTTGGCAAAAAAGCCCGAACTAAAAAAAATTGGCCACAAAAAAAGCCAGTCAAACAATCCTGCAGCATGGTGTCCAGTGAAGCCTAACATTTGGGGTTAGACTGAAGAACGTAGGTGGATCTCGATTTTACGCGATGAGCCTGCGCTGGTTATTCCACTAATATTAGGGCAATCAATGAGCAATATTCAATTCTTATCTGCAAATTGAGGCTATAAACGTGCGCAAATGGTTGCACCTGAAGAGCAATGAGAGGATGACTGTTTTTACATGACTAACGGTTACAGCTAAATTTTTCGTTAGAAAATTGACACGTGCAAAATAAAACTGAAACCGAGTTCATTTTGAGTTGAATATTCGGTTTCAGTTTAAATCCCCGCAGTTAACGAGTGAGCGAAGATCAATTATCATTTTTCCAAACAGAACACGAAATAAACCTTGTTTGATCTCACACTCGTTTGCTTTTTGTTAAGATAGAGATCCTTGAGATCCGCTGGCAGCACCGCGCTACACGGCTCTATGGCGGCGTTCAACGGCATATTTGTACAAATAAGGAAAACTAAAACCTGCGTGGTGACTAGGAAAAATTTTACACATAGTTTTGCATGCTTCCCATGTTCGATAAAGTAACGACACACAAATTACAGACCCGTCTTCAACATTGCATTCATATTTCTTTCGTGCCTTCTTTATTTAGAGACAATTACCTTGAATGATACTTTAATTTCTTCCATTCTCCGATAGATTTTTGCAATGGTACATAATCTTAGGACGTTTTGTCTTCCATTGTATCTAAAATCTACATTCACATCATGTTCTAAGTGGTAACGTCACACAGTTCTATGCTGCATCTGAAAAGTATATGTCACTCAAAAGGCATGGACTAATTGCCTCTGTAGAGTATAGCTCCAAAGAAAAGACATCAACAAACATTTTGC
Source organism: Platorchestia sp. MABIK (assembly GCA_014220935.1). Taxonomy (NCBI): domain Eukaryota; kingdom Metazoa; phylum Arthropoda; class Malacostraca; order Amphipoda; family Talitridae; genus Platorchestia; species Platorchestia sp. MABIK. Next base: position 16,837 of record JACJUY010011919.1, on the reverse strand, counting down.
AAAACAATCATTTACTGTATTTCATTTATATACGCCTCGAATAAATTGACGAATGAATGTTCGAATAATTTATTTTCGAAACCAGCATAACAGAAAGGATCACATCGAGCAACGCTGCACCACATCGTCCATGAATACGTTATAAGCTGCTCAAGATAAACTCGATGTCATTTTCCTTACTTTCAGAGCTGTAGCACTGCCCGAGATAAGTGTTATTTCTAAGGCCCGCTTCGCTGAGCGGCAAGAGCGACACTTGCCCATCTCCCATCCACGTCAGCCTGCTGTGCAGCTGCAAAATACGCTCACTTCCACGGCACATAGTTGGCATTGTCCATGAATACCTTATGAGCTACTTGGAATAAAAAATGAGTCACTAATTCATTCAAGAGGCCGCAGTGGCCAAGACAGAAGCGAGCCATAACCCTGGATCAAGATAATGAAACCGAGGGAGCGCGGCAAAACCATTTCATTTGCACTGAGATTATTGCTCTTAATTACCTGCACACGGCCATTCCAGGCTTGCTCTGCGCTTGTCGGTAGAATCATGATAATAGCAGCGCCAGGACAACGATTTTGCCGGCGCCCCTAATTTTATTTGAGCGCATTTGTGCCCCGGAATTTGCACTTCGTGCTGTCGGTGGAAGCAAAGCGATTTTGCAGTCCGAATTTAGCTGTTGGGCGAGCTCGGAACATTAGGTCACCTGTCACGCGCTTTTTGCCCGGTCGGATTCAGGCAGCAAACCTCACTAGGTCAACTTTCGGAATAAAGACCAAAGGAATAGTTCCTTCTTCAATAACAAATTTTCGTTCTGGAATGGCGAGTTAAAGTTATGATGAACAGCGCTCAGTTGAACGATCCACAAAATAGTTTGACTAGTGTAGATGTTAGTTCAAGACTCTCTAACCGCAAAAACGTCGTTCCAAAGAGAAGAAGTGAAAAGGCACTGTTTAGTGTGGAGTTAAGAAAATGCGGAATCTATGCACAAGGTGCATAGAAACAGTAAGTTGAGAAATAAGTATTAAACAATGTAAAAGTTGAAGAAGAAAGCAGTAGGTGCTAGAAAAAAGAACAGCAGTGAATCGGAAAAAGGTGGTCCCTAACGAAACAAAAACCTATTCTGTCTCAGTAAAAGGAAGACCTACCTAACCTTCATCTCTGGACCACACATATTCCCCCTGGAATTACAAATTCCCAGAGACAGCTGTTTCTCCATGAGGGGGCGATCTATCAAATGGGGTCAAATGAACAGACGAATATGGTAGAAATTATAATGGTCAATAAACGCAAATACCAATCAACACTTACTAATCTCGTAAGATCAGGTTCCATTGCCAGCTGATCAACAACAGTACTATGGCTAAAAAAAATTATCAAGTCACAATTAAAAGATAAAATACTGCAGGTTTAGTTCGAATAGCACTGTATCTGCAGTCATGGTGGGTATCCTACTACGGCAAAAACCTGAATATTAGGAGCAATGATTATTATCAAATAAGAAAGTTTTAGCCTCCCTTTACCACGACAAAGATGTTCAAAGAGAGGAAGTATGAAAACACCATTTAATATGGAGTTGAGGGAGTGCGGAATCTATGCACAAGGTGCATAGAAACTGTGAGCTAAGAAAGAAGTTTATGAAACAAGAAAAAGTTGAAGAAGCAAGTAGTAGGTGCTGAAAAACAGGACAGCGGAGAACCGAAAAAAGTTCGTCCGTAACAAAACAAAAATATATTTTATATCAACAAAAAGATAACCTACTTAACCTTTAGCTCGGGCCCTCGCATAATACCCATGGGAGCGCCAATTCCCATGGATACAATAGTTGTATCCCTTTGAGGGGTAGGAGCAATGAACGAAAGTCTTTCATGAAGGTTAGGAGCTCGAAATACGTCCTCCTGTTCTCCTGAAACTTCAAGAAAGAACTGCTGAAAACACGAAAAAACAACTTAGCTAACTTCAAAGCAAAAGGAGCGACGGCTTCTTGTCATAAGCGCTTATCTCAAATGGATGCTCCCAAGACATTCCGGAAAACGTGTTACATCGGGAGAATAAAACACATGTGTTGGGTCAACCTGTGCTTTACATCTTGCCTCGCAACACAACGCACATTTCAGAGGAAATGTATTATTTTTTGTCTTCGGCCACACAGATGACGCATGTAATCAATGAAGATCGCAGCGCAAAACGAAATTCATTGCGATCTGAACGGAACATATTCAGGGCTTCCACCGTGCACATGTTTATCGAGTCTCAATGCGAGACGAACCTGGAGTCGCAGAGATGAGCGTTCAATTTTGAATATTTTGATTTAATTTATTGCTCCTTTGACTCCAGAGATTTCCACACGCTACATGGAAGCGCTCATAACATTCAACATCAAAGATCATTCCTAATGGACTCTCTTTGACTTCTCTCGACTGGAATGTCAATATTGAACTGTATCGAAATAGACAAACACAAATGCACAAGTACTGCCTCCATATTTAAAATTCCCGCTTGAGTGAAAAGGACTCTGCAGTGCGGCAGAGTGTCTGCAAATATCACGTCTCCAAGTTCGAACAAAATGTTTAAAATCGCAAATTAAGAGACAATAATCAAGGGAGAGCACACACATGCGCTCTATACAAATGAGTCGTCGAAAAGACGACGAATAAAAGACGGATCTCGCGGCTCATTACCTGACTAATTATTTTGCCGCGAGCATAAACATGGGAAAAAAATATGGCACGGACAGAATGCTTATAAAATTATATTGCATGTTAGTTTAGGTCTCCCTAACCACATTAAAGGTGTCCCTAAGTGAGGAAGGATGAAGGCATCATTTGATGTTAAATTAAGGGAACGGGGTTTCTATACACAAGGTGGTTCCCAAACAAAATTCCATGCGCATAGAAACGGCAAGTTAGGAAGCAAGTTGAAGAAGCAAGATAAAAATTGGAGATGAAAATGATAGGTGCCTAAAATAGGATAATAGTGAATCAAAAATACATGGTCAGTCACCAAACGAGAAAAACCTTTCAATTTCAATAAAATGAAGCCCTCCCTAATGTTCAGCTCGGGACCTCGCATTTTCTCCCTTGGAGCGCTAATTCCCATAAACACATAAGTTGTATCCCCTGACCTCTCATTTATTTAGAAATAAAATATTTATGAGAAAACAGGTCCCTTGAATAAAACAGTTAAACATTGTTATTGCGAAAACGTATCGTTAGTACGTTGAAGGCGATTTTTTTGCCCGTTTCCAGGTATTTGAAACGTCCTTGCGTGTTGCGTGAGTGATATTCAGAAGTACATTGTCCCCACTTTGCATTGAGTTGAGTTTTCCATTTTCACTACTTGAGCTTTTGCCTGACATTGTTTTATACTTCATTATTTTCATTTGATGCACCAACTATGCGCATTCGTTATCTCAAGATTATGGATTTATTTATTTACAGCTTGTTTTCTCTGAAGTCACACGTATTAGGGTCATCAAAGAACGAAATGCAAATATCGCATGGTGATAAATATTTTATGAGTGCTCACACACGGAAAAATCATGGTTTCTGCTCCTTCTTCAGAGATGAATAGCCTAATTAACTTCCAAGCCAAGCTATTGTGAGAACAAAGGCCTTAATTATGCACCATTCCATATAAAGAAAATGCCAATTTCGATCAAACAGAACAACTATGGGGCAGCGAGACGATAGCTATTCAGAGCCGCGAAACGAGATTTGAAACAAATCAATTGATTGGAAGAATCAAATTTCGGCTCCAAAAATGCTAGAGGTTGTCTGGCATCATTTTAAATAACGATCTGCTGCGTAATTCTGATGTTCAGCAGCAAAAGGTTCAAGGAACTTCAGAATTACGCATCATCATCATGGATTCAATTAAATCGATAAAAATCAAAATCCTATTTAGCGCAGCGTGAAAGGTAGAGTGAGTAAAGCTATTGGATGTTCTCGGCTCTAGATATGCAAGAAGAAGGGGAAAATTGAATGCAAAAAAATTCGCAGTAGCAACAAACGACTGCCTGAGATCTTTAATACTACACACATGACTGAAAACAGAACTTTGTGCGGGTGAAAACTGTTTTTATTTCAACGTTAATTGTCTTCCGAAGTTAAGCTTACGTGAAATGTCGTGAGGAATCTGTCATATATTTCATTTATTATTCAAGATTCATGCTTTCTAAAAATGCTCTCGTGAAACCAATGACGTGAATCAACGTCGTGAACGATTAAACCTTTCTCTCGTCACCGTAGCCTCTAAATGCGTCTTCACTGCCTAATGCACGACTTTCGTCGTTGTGTTTCATGATGGTTCGTACATGGCACGTTACCTGGCCGATAATTTTAACAGCTGGCTAACTGAACTAGCTGGCCCTGTAGAGTAGAAAGGATTAGCATTATTATTATAAAAGTTAATTTAAGACTCCTTAGTCACAACAAAGGCGATCCCAAGAGAGCGAAGAGAAGGGACGATTTATTACGAACTAGAAAACATAGAATCTACACATATGGTGTGTTGCCGCACAGGACACTCTGCGCACAGTAACAGCAAATCGAGAAGTGGATGAAATGAAAAAGCTACAACAAAGAAGCTATAAAAACTGATAAATTAAATTGACCAGGAAAAACAGAAGTCCAAAAGAATTATCTATAGCTGGGGTGCCTAACATTAGGTATCTCTGCCTGGTAGTTAAGAATAGTTCAAGTGTGAACGAACTTATGCAACAGTTCAAAATTAACATATAAAGTGGACAAAAATTCACTGAAATTCAGGAGATATAATATTAGGAAAATCTTAAAAATTCAAGTACTAAAAAGCCGTTAACGCAATAATGAGGTGTAAATCTACGACGACCCTGAGTACTGACGATAAAATATTTCAAAAAAATAACACTTTTAGCGCTCATTCACGATTGTGTGTAAGCTTATAAATTCCCGCGAAGTGTACTTCATTGCAACCCTTTGCTTCCCATTACTCAGATGAAAAAGGGAAAAGTTTTGTAAAATATGTAATTGCAGTCATTACCCTGAAATATCAGTAAAATTTCCCTGGCATGTTTTTTTCTGTATAAGCAGGTGCTTACTTCTTTCAAATTGAAAAAAATTATGCTTCAAAAATGTATGGTTCGGCGCCAAAAAAATGGAAGAAAAATCTGAGAAAAAATTTCAATTGAGTTTTTGCTTAATTTTATCAGTAAATACATGTACGTATGAAAAACTTGCTCATGTTAATAAATAAAAAAAGGTATCAAACGTATTGCATAGACCATGAAGCTTACACTGAGTGAAAATCAATAGCAAAGTGCATTTCTGGAATGTCTAAAAACATAGTTGCAGGAATACTATGAATTGCCCTAATTTTGTCATTTAGTTCAAATCATTTCCCTACTATTTGAATCACCCTGAAATTTTGTCAATTTCCCTAAACTGGAAGCCCTAGCCATCTGGGAACTTGAGTTCCGGTCAAGAGGCAAAGGGTTGAGTGATGGTAATTTACAGAAATGCTAAACTAAACTAAATAGTGAAAAATCAGCACGCTGTACGTTGAATGCATTTCTCGTAAACCTATTTACCCTGAGTAATGGGTCTAGAATTTACTTCACTAATGCCTCTTCCAGTGAAAATCAATTACGTATTATGTTAAATTTGTAAAAGGTCGCTGGAAGCATTTCAAATTTCATTGGTATACTCCCGGAAGGAGAGGAACAGAATGGATACAAAGACTGTAAACCTTCAAGAGGAATAACGAAAGGATAGAATTTCACTAAGAAGATCACGCGTGTAAAGCACGTACTTGTGTTCGAGGTCGCTAGGCATCAGAATTCTGAAGCAAACACCAGGAAGCAGATGAAAGGCGTGACACCTCTAGTGAAAAACTCGATGAGCCTCTTACTCGCATTTCAGTGGCATTTGCAGAAGATGAGGCAAATTTAGGTCTCGACATTTAGCGAGAAACTCGCAGTTTTTGTTTCTCACAGCGAAACCTGAGCACTCCGTTGCTTTACACAACTCATCCAAGCGATTACTACCGGATACCAACTTGCGTGAGGAGATACCGCGTGTTGGAAAGCTATATTTCAACTGAGCTGTGCGAGATGATTTTGACCTCTTCAAAGGGTGAACGGGAAAAATTACATCATCGGCTACAAGAAAAATAAATTAATCCCTGCTTAAAATGGGAGAGTTCAAGCGTCGTGGAAGGAATCAGCACAAAGAAAAACCCATTCGCATCCTCCCGGCTCAATTTTTGTCGCATTCACAGTAGGAGAGTTCAAGCGCCTTGGATGGAATCATCTCAAAGAAAAAAGAATCATTCCTCCCGCCTCAATTTTATCCGTGTTAACGGCTGAAGACAGCACCTCCCACCGCATTTACGGCTCCTGCAGTTCGTAGCATCAAATGCGCGCGAGGGCATTGAGAACCGAGTGTCCTCTCGCACTGCCAGGAAGCCTGACGTCAAATTTTCAGAAAGCCCATTTGTGCATGCAAATCTGTCTCCCTGTTGCAGACTTGACCTTGGATCCCCCAGACCGTGTAATTTTAATCCAAGTTTCAGCGAAGTTGGGAAAGAATGAAATTACCCTCATGTGATACAAGAACGGGCTTTTTTGCGTGAATTCAAGAAAGAGTATTTAGTGTAAATTTGAGTATTACGATGCATTTTTTCATTCTTTTTCGCTGTAATTTATTCAAACTGATACAAGGTACCGATTGATTGAGTGGGAAATTTATGTTAAAAACAGTTATTCATGTTAAATTCAACGAATGGAAAATTCAGGACAGGTGACAGGAATTCAACATTGATAGAACTCCTCATTTTGAATATCTACTCGAGTTGCACTCGTAACTACACTGATTGGCTTAAATCTGTGGGAGGGCATATTGAATTTCTATTCCTGTATAGCAAGAAATCAAAATGTACTCAGTAACCCTCCCGATCCCGGGAATACAGTTTATTTCTCACTCAAACCACCCTTAGCACACAGTGATGCTTGCTTCATAATCTTACAGTTCATATGCTTAAATTTGCAAAAACCACTTTCACTCTGCAAGAAACTCGCTGCATCTATTTTTGCCTCCGTATGAGATGCAAAATAAAACGCTACTACAGCCCTTCCCTCCCGTTTACTTCACGGACAGGGTCATGGTCCATGACAGGGTGATGCGCTTACAATGTCAGAAGAAAAGACAAGAAATGAAGTAATACCAAGATCTGATGCTAAAAAGAATAGGGAATTCAAAGATATCAAGCTTATGTCTCTGGATTATAATGATAAATTATTACCGAGAAACTAAATGAACCCCCAAGTAACGTGTGAAAAGCGTACGATAAATACCAGTTGGTGCTATACTTAACTTATTACGATAATTTCGTCTACTGATAACCACTTTCGAACCGTTTAACCGTTTCAAATGAACTGAATCTTACGCTCGCGGTATATTTTTTTGCTCATTAAAAAAAAGGAAATTCCCTAAAGACGACTTTCCCTGCAACAAATGTTTGCTTTGGCGTAAAAAAAAGTTTCCAGCGACCGCAGGGCATGGGCCGCATTTTCAGCGCGGTTACGGGCGCTATTCAGGTCTAGCAGGATGCTCTACAGAGTTCGTAATTGCTGCTCGAACGACGCTCTTCATAAATCAGTTATTTATTTCTTGTAGGGCCATACTTGCCGAATTGAGCCCTACAAGCGAATTGCCGATTCCAAACTTCTGATGGCAAAAGTAACAACGTAAAAACTTGAATTAAATATTTTTGTTGTAGGCATTCGAGTGTACATGAGAAGGTTATTTCCCCTTTCTTTTCTCGACCCACATTCTACTGTTGGAAAAACATAAAATTGTTTAAATGTGATAAATGAACATTTTTTGGTGGTACGATAGTAATCCCTAGATGCTACGTCTAGTAAAGTTCAACTACTTCCTATAGAAAATTGACCCTTAAGTTTACTTTCCGATGTTGAAGGAACTTGACTAATAATTTTTCATCTTATGCATTGCAAAAAAATTAATTCACGATAATGGATTTTTTTTACTTGACTAATCAAACAATTTTATGACGTAAATGTTTATCACAAGTCATCTGTATTATTTATCCCTAACAACCCGTCTTCCTAAAGTAAAAAACATGCTCGATCTTTATTTATTACTGTCGGTCACCATATCAACCATCTGTCAAAAGCATTAAAATTTGTCATCGTTTGTCCCTGAAGAAGAACCGTTGCCAAATGATGAGCACTAGAGAGTTTGCTAGTACAGCAATTACTCGTAACAAACTTGTATTGTGAATGAAAGAAGAGACCCATACTCAAACCTGAAGCGCTGTTGAGCAACGTGTAGTTTGGTGGGGTCCTGCAGGTACATTAGACTGTCAAGTGAGGAAGAATTGAGTCAATCCGCAACATTCTGTAAAGAGTGTTCTAAAATTTACTCCACAAAGTGCACTAACTGACCACTTAAATAAGCAATTTGTACAGACAGGTTGTAATTTTGAAAGGAAAGAAATTGTGCTTCCAAACATTGAGTTTCTGAATTTGCCGACGAATAAATATCTGTTTTCTACATGTGGCAGCTGGATATAAAAGTTCTGCGCCAAGGAACGCTGTTGCAGAAGCTTGAATTTCTCCGTACTGAAAAACAAGACAGCGAGAAAGAGCACTACGGTTCTCTTTAGAACGTAGCGATAAGGATTTTCCTGAGTTATGGGATCAGTAGGATGGAAACTATGGTATTGGAGCATTTGGCTGATCTGCATATTTGGTTTCGCTGTTCACATCATGTACAACGGGCAAAAATTGAGGTCACATGCTGTGTTTTCTCAAGTTTAAATACTAGACGAGAATCCCTTGCAACTTCCTGCAGTTTCTGTGTGCCCTTATCCGCCTTGGGATACAAGGAAGCTCATTGCTCAAGGACTGGATGCAAATTGTTCGTCAGCCATTGAATGTGTTTAAGATCATCTGTTGACAATGAAGGGCTTCGTTCAGGAAGGTGAGGAGATATCTTTTTCAACTGTAACTCGTGACGTCGGGACCATTTTACAGAGAATTCGTTTCAATCATGAAGACGTACCGAACAGTGAAGTAAATTGGGTGGAAACGAAAGTAGGAGTAATTAACTGTTTCACAAGGACGCATGGTTTTCTGGCGGACCATACTAACACGCTTTTTGAACCGTTTCCTGCTTACACGCCTCCAGTGGAAAACTGTCCCAGACTTTTTAATCATCATTCATGCGAAAAGGCGGAGAAAAACTGCGGAGTGAGTTGCACGGATCGGTTCTTGAATATAATTTCTACTAATCCCCTCTTCGACAGCTATTTCATATTCCTCCACTCAAATGATGAAGTTCCAATACCTAGCAGTCTCCTGCCTATGCTTGAAGTAAAAGAAACGGACGATGTAATGTTCACAATCCACTACGAAGATCAATTGGCTAGGGACACTCCTAAAAGCCCATGTTTACTGACAAAGGATTACTCTCTATGCATGCAGACATGCTTTTCGAGGAAAATAATTGAAGCAAGTTCATGCGCTCACGTGCAAGGGGAGTTAGTTTGTCCAGATATGGCCGCTTTTACAAACACCTGGAACTTTGAAAGGGCTGTACTAGAGCACGTTGAAAGCACTGAAGAATGGGTTAGTGACTGCAAGTGCGGAAATCCTTGCCGTAAAGTATTGTACACGTTGGTTTTCGAAGAGAAAAGCAAGTTGAGCTCGTACCCCTACTTCGCAGTAGGCTTCGATACAACGCAACATCGATACGTCGAGGAAAGCCTGGCGTACACGATGACTAACTTTTTGTCAGAAGTAGGGGGCGCCGCGGGGCTGTGGCTCGGAGTGTCTGGTTTGTCCGTCACCCTGTTCGCGGTGCGACTCTTGCTCAACCGGGGATGGAGGTGAGCCTTGAGCAGCTTGTTTCTTTCTCGAGATTCTCATCAGAAGGTTTTTACATTTCAGATTATTTAGGAATAGGTCAAAGGAGTACATTGGATGCCAGTGAGAATTTAAAGATCGTTTTAAACGGGTCAAAAGCTCATACTAACGATTCACATCTGAAATAAAGATTCAGTTGAAATTTTGAATGCTGAGATGAATCTCCGCACAAATCTCCTGTGTGCCGTAAATGTTATTCATAACTTGTTAGTTCCCTATTACGTGAACAAATTTTCCTCATGCTGTTTGTCCTATGAAAAATTTTAGTGTCGTTGGAGACTTGGCAGCTATGGGTGGCACTATCAGCGTCATAAGGTAGCGGTAAAACAAATTTCTGGACATCTTTAACACGTTCACAGCGTTTCTGCGGCTGTTTAACGGTTGGTTTGGTTAGGTTGTTAGGAACTAAATTGGAATATCGACTGTACTGCTCGAATACACTTATCCTTTTTAATAATAATGGTAAATACAATTGCACGATATTTCACCTCGCATTATATCATTTATTTTTTAAAAAGGTTGCTAATCCGATGAAATGTCATTCATTTATTACGGGTTGGAAATGAGCAATTTACTGAATGGTACACAGGTGTCCCAATACTCGGGGAACGTGCTGAAGTTCACTCTTGAAAGTAACCACAATTGCTAATATTATAGATGACTCAGCAGGAAAACGCTGTGACGTTGAACATGTGATGAACGTCTAAAAATTTACGTAAGAACATTTTTCTCGAAGAGGCTGTTCAAAGAGTAATAGAATGAATATGTGTACAAACATCTGAAGTTGAACACAGCGAGTGTTCATGTTTAAATGTAAGAAATGATCATTTACAATAATTTTGCTCAGCGCGCAGTCATAAATATGTGCTTCCCTCTGATAATTTCAGAGTGCTACCGCAACTGAAAAATGAAGAGGCTGTCGAGGACCAGTTGTAAGGCTCCACAAACACCAAAATTTCAACATTTTTGGCTGTTATGTTCATAATCGTGTTCATTGTTCATAATCGTGTTCATTGTTCATAATCGTGTTCATTGTTCATGCAAGTTCCTTGTATTCAACCTACAAGAAGTATCCAAAATCTACAAAAATCTCCGTCACGAGATCTCTCGAACATGACATAACAATAACTGCGTGTCCATCACTGCCGTATTCTCTTTCGATGATGATGCAGTACGGTCTAAGGCCTAATAATAAATCTTGTTTCTATGCCGATGACTTCTATGGAAGTTCAGGTATTTGCGACCTAAATGAACTTATTCATGACTGGAAGGACAACTGGAACCAGTCTCTTAGCAACGAGTCTATGAGACATCTTCATGTTCATATGGGAATAGAAAAATCATCGTTTTTCAGTAAAGTAAACTGATCTGTCGATTGGGGTCCTTTGCTAACTACGTTGTGTAAATGCTTCACACAATCTACAGCGTTGAACTCTAACTTAAAAGCCATTTCAGTAGACGTAAATAAACAGAGAGATAACTACCCGTGTGAAGTGCTTACAGGACTTGATATTTGCTCGTATAGATCTACTACCATTGTGGCTGACGCCTACCTGAGAATTTCGAGCTCGGAAGCAGGAGTTCCTTCGATACTGACGCATTTAGATTACTTGTCGTGGCATTTCACGCCAGGGGAATTTTGTACGCTAAATGAAGAGTGCCCGAAAGTTGTTATCCTGAATGCCCAGCGTCGTCATTTCATTTCTACTCCCGTGGCCCCATGCAACTCGACCGAGGGATACAGCCAAGCGAAATTCTTGCATAAATGTACACTGGATATTCTGGAGGCAGAGTACGAATGTACGCCCCATTTGGACGAACATGAACCAAAAAAGGCAATTCGTGACTGCACTGTGTCCGAGTTCGTTTCTATGAGGGACAACAGAACCTTCAAGACGCACCCCGAGTGTAAGCGGAAATGCGCAAAGCAGTGCGACCGCATCTTCTTGACTGCCACTCTTCTCAGTGATCCTCAGGCTACACAGGTGAGAAAATACTTTTTTCGACGAGTGTCTAACAGTTTTATAGACTTACGATGGATCGATTACGATAATAATCTTGAAAGACTAAAGGAGCATGATTACATTTTCACGAACGAGTGAAATTTTCTTCAGTTACAGTACTAATACCGCATTCCCCAGAGAAAGGATAGGATTAGATTATTAGTTCGTTTAAGCCTCCTTATTTTCAACAAATGAGATTCAAAGAGAGGAAGGAAGAAGGCACCATTTAGCATGGAGTTAAGGGAACGTGGAATCTATGCAGAAAAGGCATAGAAACAGTAAGATGAGAAAGAAGTTCATGAAATAAGATGAAATTTGAAGAAAAAAGTAATAGGTGCTGAAAAACAGGGCAGCAGTGAACCGAAATTTGAAGGTCCGTAACAAAATAGAAAAACAAATATTCTATTCCGACAAAAAGCCGACTTGCCTAAATTTTAGCTTGGGATCTCACATATTCCCCCAGGGAGCGCTAACTCCAATAGATAAATTAGTTGTTTTCCACCGAGAGGAATAAAATACTTAATTGTTTACAAACAGCATAAAAAAGGATATCATACGAGCGCATTAATACGTTGCTTTGATATACACACAGACGGTATCTTCACTATTTGTTCCGTAGTCTGTAGCCAAAGGCTGTTCTAACTTATTTAATACCCAATTCAAAATCAGCACAGTGGTTCCAATGCTTTTCTGCAGTTCGGTGCATTTAAACACGAAGGTCGACTTAGAGCAGTCCAGTGCGCCAATAGTCCTGCCTTCAGTAAATTTCGATTGCATCCTTTAGAAATTTAGTGCGGTGATAACTATGCGCGCGACAGCATTTCTTTCTACCATAAAAAATAAACGGTAAATAATGGGCACTATCGCACAACAGCCAACTGCGGCTCGGTTCTGATCAGTGGTGTTGACGCACGGGGTAACTGAATGGACAAGCGCTGGAGAGGCGCGAGAAAACTACTGTACGAGTGGACATATAACGCTGCGTTATTATCACTACGCTGAACTACTGTGGTAATGATTTGAGTTTAATAAAGGGGTAGAAAAACAAATTTAGTAACAAAAACCTTGAATTTTTTAGGGTAAAAAAGGCAGCTTACTTTTAGACATATCAAATTCTCTTTTAATTTTTGTACTGTGCCCTGCAGTAATCCGTTCAACATGTTTCAGAAATTCAATTCCGAAGCTTGGCGTCCTGCTTTGATGCGCGCCAATATTGGAAAGAAACTGAAAACTTCCCTCCGTTATCAATTTACTCCTTCTGGAAATGCATCATCGAAGACTTCGCTCTGTTTGTGTCGATCCACCCTCAGAACGAAGTCCCTATCCTCACATCACACACCACCATGTCAAAGGTGCATTTTATGAGTGGCGATGACGTTTACTTTGACCTGAGACATGAACTCCTCTGAAGTAAACAATCAGAAATGAAATGCAATGATGTTAGATACAACACTTTTGTCAGAGCGAATAGCCTACCTATACGCATCTTTTAGGGCTTTGCAGAGTTAGTGTTTGAAGTCATCTCTCTGGATATGAGTGAGTTGCATATTTTAAAGCCGAGTAACATCATTTTGACATTATGCAGTTGACCTTCAGTCCCCAAAAGTGAATAGATTTTCGTGGTTCCAACAACCAAGAGAAAATAACAGACACGTGTGGTACACGCGAGAAATATTAATGTGCGCAGATTCGGTGTGGGTCTCTGAGAGTGAAGAAAAGCGTGGAAGTTTCGCTGACGAAATTCAGGCTGAAATCCAAGCGCGGAGCGGAGTGCATCATTGCGAATGCAACGAGCGCCTCAGTTTGCAGGCAACGATGTGTCAGCGAAAGCGTCGCCAAATCTTCACGCTGCCGACTGCCATACATGACCTGGTTTTCAGACTACCCAATGTGCGACCGGTAAAGTCACTGTGAATTTTCCCCCCTTCAAATACGTGGGTTCTAGCGCTGATAACTCAACTTCGGTTATTTCGATGAACGTAAAAATTCAGAGAGAAGTATCAATACTAGAATCACAATACCAACTTTCTATAATATTTGAAGAGCTCGCAGGATGCAAGACACAAATTTAAGAAAATTTAGAACATGCTGTGAAGCACGAGGTGTATCACGGTGTTCCAAGTCACTTGCTCATAAATTTTTTCCTCGAATTGTGCATGGTTACAAATATTGGCTATGTTTATCAAACAAACATCTTATGATGAAATACAAAGACCGTCAAAGGGCAAAGAGCAACATAACCACAAAAGCTCAATGACGGAGTATAAGCACTCACCTCGGCTTCGCGTCGACATCCTGTGAGCGGTGGGTGTTTTAAAATTAAGCGTCCAGGATTCCCTAGCGGAAAGTCCATTTGTTCCACCTGAAGCTCTAGGTAAGATGAAGTTTGCCCGTAAAACTTACCACGTGAAATGTTAATATTATTCACAGCTTTCAATGCTCCCTAATTTGAGTAAAACTTACCACGTGAAATGTTTTAAGATAAAAATATTATTAACAGCTTTCGATGCTCCCTAATTTGAAATAAAACCGTTCCTCATGAATGTGTCATTGCAGTTGCATAGAACATGGACGACAAAATAAATGATTAAGAAATTATCAACTTTGCAATTTGGCATACGGAGTAGCTAGGAGCATTTGAAATAGTAGTACTAGTCTGCCATTGAAAAATATCCTAACCGGAGGTTTTCACTCGACATTTATAGAAGTTTCGTTTGAGAAAAGTATCGGAAAACTATTTAACGTGAGCGAGGGTAGGCAAATGAATCAAATGAAAACATACCCGAAATTAAGACACAATAGTAAATTAACGTACAGCGAGTTCAACACATCGTAAAAGTTGGGTAGAGACTAAGATGAGTATGTTAACTCGTTGCTTGCGATAAGGCCCATCGATGGGTCGTTGGAAAATTTTTAGATATCTTTTAAAATCAACGGTATTTAACGAACCCACTAAATGTTCGGTAGTTATAAAACTGATAACATCTTTTGACTTTAAATGTAAATTCAATATTGAACTTCACCCATCACGGCCTACGTGTTAATACTACACAAAACACAACGGTAAAAGAAAGCAAATCTGAACAGCATGCAGCACGGAAGGCAGAAGAAATACCTGAGCAAGGTGACAGAGGCCCTGGAGAACGTTACGGCTGCCGTCGATGCCTGTGATGAAACTTGCCAGCGTCCGTGCAGCTTGCTGCAGTACACGGCGGCTGCGGGCAAAAGCAGCACCCATCACCTCGAGGTCTTCTTCAAGAGGCCCAAGTATGACCAGGTGCGTCGTCGCCTGCACAAGGGAGCTGTACGTAAAACAGAGCTGGTGATACAATTGCACGCGTCAGGGTCTCAGGCGTACATAAAACAGAGCTGGTGATTTGCGAATGATTTGAGGGATACGAGTTGGGGGTTTTACAAACACGAGCTGCAGGGGCGTTTCGTCAGTGCTTTTAAAGTTCGCCGCGTTGTTTTATCTCTGTATGATCTAATTGAATCATTCTGAAAAATGAATTCTGCTGTAGTCAACAATTGGAGATTAACAGACTCAACTTGACATCTCGAGGTTTCATTGAGCTTTTTAATAATGATCTGGACTTCAATCGACTCTGGATGAATTGTTCACAATACATCTATTGAAATTTCCCTACATTGAAGAAAAATGCCATTTTTGCAATTTAAACCTGGATTATTATATAGTTAGTCAAGGCTAAGCAAAAAAGCATGAAGTATCCGCAGTGACATTTGCCATTTCTTGAGATAATTTTACGAAACTAATTAATTGACACCAATGCATTTCGGTACGGTTAATAAAAGGCCAAACATGCATCTGAAATAAGCACGCAACGCTATTACTAGTCCTCTAAAGGGTACGACATTTAATTGAGTCCTGGTCATATCAAATTCGAACCCATACCTACGCTCGATTTCTGATGGCTTCATTTCACGACTGTAAAAGGGCAAGCTCAAATATCAAGTCGAAGAAACTTTAATTTGGGTGACCGATATTGGAAATTGTACTCGGAATCTCGACCTTTCAATTACACTTAGTCACAGCGACTGAGATTCGGCCGAAGAAGTTGAGAATTAGTTCTTGCGTGAACTTCATTCTCTCCAGGGACAGTGCAAATTGAAACAATCACGCAACAGCCACCCTTGTCTAGACTCGAGACAGCTAATAAGATGCGAGAGAGCATTCTTCCATATAGGTACCATGAGCTAATAAAATTTTACGCAATGTAACATGATCAATTACTGAGCAAATGCACTCGAGCAGCGAAAGATGGGATAGACAAATGACAATGATGAAGAAGTCATTAGAGTTGGTAGTTTTTCTGTACCCATCAAACAAATTAAACATCTGCATGTCAGACATCCTGAAAGTTGAGGTGTCTCAGGAATGTTGTCTACTGGATCACAGAAAATGAGATAGGTACTCAAAAACTGCCTCAAAGCAAATTACCAGAAAATTTTTCAGGTTGACCTATTTCTCTGGGTAGAACGCTGGTGTTTAAGTTGAATAAGAGTTAAGACGCCAAGTAAGAATTTGAAAGGACAGAGTAAAATCAAAACGATGCAATCTTGTACTTCTGCAGCAAATTTTGGTCAATATGCAGTTTAATGCGTGCACGGAAATTAAAAATTCTGTTCCCAAGAATCACTAAAGAAACACATTTAAAAACGTTTTACATGAACGAAGTTCTGCTCGCTGATGCATTATTTTTAAATTATTCAACTCTGAAGCTATAGGAACGTCGTAAATCAAAGTGAAGTAACAGACACTTAAACATGCTGTAATACGGTATTGACGTAGCACTGGGTGAGGTTAGGTTAGGTAATGTTAGATGAGTTAAATAAACTAATCTAAAATAACCTAAATCAACCTTAAATAGCTTACCATAACTTACCCAAACC